>JAULBU010030965.1:0-16557 GCA_032358235.1 Odonthalia washingtoniensis
TAGTCTATCTATCTCTGAACCAAATTCTGGTGATTCAACTTGAAACTCTTCGATTGTATTATTCATTTTATTTTCTAAAAATTTCTTCACACTTTCCATTGCATCATTCAATACAATTGAGGATTCTACAGGCAGAAGTTGCCTCAGATTCCTTCTGGCATCTGAAGGCATTGTACCACCCATCGATTTCAATTTAATTGCATGTGAAGTTGAAGACGGAGTTGATTTTGATGATGGAGTTGCTGGAATTATTCCTTCATCGTTGTCATTCTCATTTCTTGGTGCATTACGTCCTTCATATTCCTCTGCTACATGTTTAAATGAGTCGACAATTGATGTCATGATCGTGTCCATTCTTATAATTGACATTATTGCGGTGCCTCCATCATTTTAATATTCGTTTTTCTAAACGCCCGAATGCAATTCGTGCTGGTTGATTTCGAAACAATGTATCAACTCCATCATCATTGAGCTTATAATGTTTGTTACAACTGTTCGAACAAATGTCTGAAAACTGCTTGTTCTCCAAAATGTCGTATCTCTGTCACCATTATAATGCACGTGCTGAAACTTGCTATAAGCTTCTGAAAATTTCTCAGCCTTCATATCAGTACCATCATCATCACCTAGTTTGTTACTGACAGTAGAAACTATATTACCATATCCAAGACATGAAAAATACAATTGTTTCGCCTTCGATTTTCGGCAACTTACGCAACATGAACAAGCTGATTAAAACTTCTTCATAATACTTCACTGTCAGAAGAAAATGTATAGATAGATTAATCAATTTTGACAGATGGTGGATTCTCAATGTTAAAGTGAGAGCGGAGGAAATGTATGGCACATTGTCCTATAAAATTAGACGTGGCATCAACAGATGACGTAAACATTTCCGCATCTTGTGATTATTCCATTGGACAGTGTGGATAATTAAGAGATTTAACTTCAATATGTCCCTTACTTTTGTTTATGTAATCCATAAGGGGACTTACCAGTGGGTGAAAGGAACCGTCACACACAACCTTCTTGTCAAACTCAGTAACCTCGGTACATCTCCCACTCCAGTCTCTGTCCTCTATATCCTCTTCCTCATCATTTCTTATATTAGAATCCCAACCTTGATTTGATTTCATATACGAAAATGAAAATGAACAACCTCGGAAACATACTCATGTGCGTAAAACGTTATTATACCAAAAACGTTTTTGATATATTTGGAATAATTCACTTGGTGACATATTCTCAGCCATCTCCATTCCGACACATTTCTTGTTTCCCTTGAAAGTTCTTTCACCCTTAGTACATGCTGATTCGTTCGTAGTTGTAATGTTTTCCGCGCACTCAGCATTTATTCTTAGCTTCTCATTGTCCTGTTTCAAAGGCATATATTCTATTGGTACAGCTTTAGACTTCGCATGAGTTGCGAGGCGATTCTTTTGTTGTATTCACAATCAAATTTCATATCGTTATACTTGTCAATTGATGTGGTTACGGTACTAATTACAACCCCAGTTCCTTTCCTATGGAACTCATCGCACGCGGACTAAGGTTAATTCCATCATTACCAGGAACAGATAAATCATCATCACTATTACCATTATCACGGTTCCTACTGTCTTGTCCTTTACTCCTGTTTCGTCTTTGTAGTCGTGACGGAGAAGAATCACGATTGAGGCGTCTCATTTCACGCGAACTATAAATAATTTCATCATCAACATGAACGGACAAATCATCACCATCACCATTGTTCCTATTTTTTCCTGACTTTTCTTCCTTTTGCGTCTTTGTAGTCCATTAGGGCGTCTCATATCATGATTTACTACGTAATCCATTGCACGCGGACTATTATCACTTGCATCATCAACAGAAAGAGGTAAATCACTATTATATTCATTGTCGTCGTTCCCATTTTTCATCCCTTTTCTCTTGTTACTTCCTTGAACTCGTGACATCTTTTAATTGATACTAGATAAACAAACATATTGGCTATTTATTTGATGGCAGATCTGAAGTAATATAAAGGCTGAAAAGGTTGTGGAGTGGTGATATGATTGTACAATTGGAAGAAGTAGAAGATGGAATGGTGGAAATAGAGAAATGAACAATAAGAAAACGCTAGTGTTTGATATTGATATATTCCTTAACAAATATGACGGTTTTGAATCGCTTATCGTCAGGGGATGTAGAATATTCAATAGTTCACAGGAGGGATCACAGCCGTTACAACAGTTGGTAGTTTCTTCTAAGAGAGATCTTAGCTAAAAAAAGGTAATGTCACAGAGGAGATGCAGATGACCAATGGTTCACACGCCAGCTCGTTTATAGAGGATTTTTTAAACGGCCGTGTAGTTATGATAAGATCGTATAACCGTGCAGAATAAGAATATGCAACGGTTTAAATTCAGAAGTTTAACCGAAAGAAGTCTCGAGATTGAAATGAAGTGAGATGTGGACTGAGATTCCCGTTACTTAAAAAAAGATATAAGCCGTTCAGATTCCTGAATCCTTCGTTTTTAAACGTAAAAGAAGATAACAGCCCGTTCCAACTCAGAAGTATTAAATATCCGTGCATATTTAAAGGAGTCTGTAGTATTGATCAGGCAGATTGTATCGCCACAATGAGTGATTTCCGTTTTTCAGTTTACCTCTTATTATTATCTGAAACGGTAGTAACACCATGGTAAATGACCTCAGTCAGTTTTACTAGCACGTGCAGTTTACGTCTTATTACTTTCTGAAACGTAACGTAGTAAACACCATGATAGATAACCTCGGTTTTACTAACAGGTGTAGTCCACGTGTAAGATTAAATAACATCAGATGTAATGTAAGATTCCTGCATTGAATGTACAGGGATGAAAAGTAATGAATGTTTTTCATTTATTATTTTGATATCCCAATTGTGTTCATTCCCAACCATCCGTTAAATTTTTAACTATAAAAATTAACGTTGCACAGGAAATACACGTTCATTTCTACCACTATTTTTTCATTCTCGTGCCTTTTTGTGGATCAGGTGCAAGCCAAATTCAAAGTCGATTTCAATCATCTCTTGAGTCAACTACTATGCCCATTCCATCATACCTCCATCTACCATCCATCCGTCAGGGCCTCCCTGCTGTTTGTTGCGTCCATCACACCTACAACTACCTTCCAACTTCTAATGCCTCATTCAATTTGGTTCTGTCTATCATACCTCCAACTACCGTCCA
The DNA here is from genome assembly GCA_032358235.1 of Odonthalia washingtoniensis. NCBI lineage: Eukaryota > Rhodophyta > Florideophyceae > Ceramiales > Rhodomelaceae > Odonthalia > Odonthalia washingtoniensis. The sequence goes on from JAULBU010030965.1 coordinate 3,216, forward strand.
ACTACAATCTCCTCCATTCCGTTTGCCACGTCCATCGTACGTCCAAATACCATAATTTTTCAACGTCTCCCTGCCGTTTTCCGCGTCCCTCTAGTACGTTTTTATTCATCGCTGCGTTGCTTTATTGTCTTAGTGATTCGAAGACACCACCTCTACTAACCCTGCTCGGTCAATCTTCTTCGTCGACATGACTTTCCTCCGTACAACACATCGCTTCCATGGCCGCCAAAGTCTGCTGCCTTCATTATGGAATGCCGTTTTCGCACTCATTTCCGCTCGATGGCCTATTCTCGTTGATATCATGGAGAGGTAGGGTCTCATCCTTACAATCATCAATGCAATGCGCTCTTGGTCTTATCGTTCGGCTCTTGTCACTCGATGCATGCCTGCTCTTCGCGTCTTTTCTGTCAACGATGCCGCGCAAAACCTGTCATGGTTGACGGCGGTCTCACCTTGACATTGGACCTTGTGGGATATTACAGCAATGACCCACGAATTGAGATGCGCGCTGTCTCCGTCATTGCAAATGTTGCCTTCGAATGTAGTCATCGTAACGGTCATTACCATTATCACCAGTATCATAATAATTATCAGCTGGTAACGGGATCATAGATGAAGCAATCGCGGCATCTGGGATAGCTGTGGTAGTAAGTCCGACGTGGTTGGTTGATGAAGAATTGACACATTTCATGGAAACGGTGCAGACAAATCAAAAAGCATCAACCTCCTCACGTAACGCGTGACGGAGACTTATAATTGAGCTTCAAAGTTACACCGACGTGACTCATTAACCTTTAATACTAAACAGATCTACAATCAATTACCATCACCAGCGCCATTATTATGATGATGATGAATTATAATGATACTATTATCATTCGCATTAGTAGCACCATCACTATCACTATCGCTGCAAACATTTTCACAAGAAAAATCATGATCAAAACCATCATCACCACCACCATCGCAATTATCAACTATATCGTAACTATCATTACCATTATCACCAGTATCATAATAATTATGAGCTCGTAACGGGGTCCTATATGAACCAATCGCGGCATCTGAGATAGCTGTGGTAGTAAGTCGTTGCGTATTCCTATAACGTTGCACGGGAAGAAAGGTAGCAAGTTAAATTAAATTGAGTGGCTTCGCGGTGAACTATGGTGATGGATTGTGATGATGGTTGATTAGAGAAGATTGTGAAGTAGATCCACAACGAATAACTGTTAAATAGGCAGAAAAGATAGGTGATACCAATATGACAGAACTGATTCTCCATGGAGAATCCGCACTCTTTTCTCTACTTCTAATTCGAAACGTGCAAACTGATGACAAATACTCTCTCATACTGTAAATAATGTTATGAAAGGCCGTCTTCATTACAGTGACTTTACATCGCTATTTTCCTTTCAATTTTCAAAAAACAAATTGCTGTACATTAAAATATTTTTCGCATGCTATTTACCGAGATAACAAACTTTCATCCCAACATGCTTGAATCACTTCAATGTACATTGGATTCCAGTACTATAATATTGGAATTAACCTGAACAATTTCAATCTTGACTTCGTTGAAAACTGAAAACGAGTCAATACTCTTTGGTCGATAAATATACTGTTGTCCAAAATAAATTGAAAAGTTTCCAAATTTTCAAAATTGAAGGTCTGACCATCAACTTGAAGTTAGTTCCTCGTCAAAATGTATTAAACAGTTTGGTAAAATCTGTTAATTTCATCCAATATGTTTCCAAAAAAAATAAAAAAACCACATATTTCGGATAATTTATCTAATTACATTTGTAGTCGCAGAAAAATAAAGTGCATTACTATCCAAAATAATGGAACATCATTCTTAAGAATAATGAAATTACCAACAATATGTTTTGGAAAATGGACTCAATATATTGAAAGTTTTTACAATTATTTTCAATACTTTAGAGAATAATTTTCTAAATTCCATTGTTTCTGCTCCCTATAAATCCCAAACTAGTCCCCAGTAAAAGTCAAAAAATGTTTTTGAGAAATTTTAGTCTCAATAATCCAACCCTATTTTGGGCTAAATATAATTTTGAAGTTACAGACGATCAACATCAGGACCACATCGCCAAACTAGATCTCCATCCGACAGACCGACAAGATTCTACGCCTAGAAGACGCCGCAGATCAGAAATCAGTTTCAAGCCAACGAGCTCTCGCACAGTACATAGGAGTAGATGTACGTCCGGATGTTTGCGCACCGATCCAACTCATAGCCCAGGTAATACCCCAACCACCGACGAAGAATACAAGACCTTCCGCAAAGCAACAAAATTCATGAAAGCAACAAAGTATCAAGTCCTCAACTTCGTCAAGCTCAACCTAGACCACGTCAGACTCGTACCCCTCACAGACACCTCCTTCACGAACGCCAAAGGATGCAAAAGCCAACTCGGATACTTGATTCTGATGGCCGATGACGACGGTAACTGCAATATTGTGCACTATGGCATCAATCGATGCAATCGAATTGCACGATAAGTTATGGCGACCGAGATCCAGTCCCTCATCCTCGGTTTTGATTTCTCACTCGCCTTAAAAGACCTCGTCGAATACATCCTTGGTAAGCAAATCCGTATTGAAGCACTAATAGACAGTAAAACTGTTTTCAATGTGTTATCTCAGGAGGTAAAAACAACCGAGCCCCGCTTACAAATTGATATTCTTGCTTTTGCGACAGAGTTACGATCAAGGTGGGTTGAATCATATCGCCTAGATCCCTGGCTCCGTCAACCCCGTTGACTCCCTCACCAAATAAGGCTTCAAGCCATCTTAATCACTCCTCCGCATCATGACGGAAAACAAACTTACCATCACGCCGCACGGATGGGCATTCTCCTCGTTACACAAATCAAAATAGCTGGACTGTCGATTCCCCTTCGGATCGGACGCGGCGTGCACTTTGTGTAACGAGGAGAACGCAGATGAGGATGATAATAACAAAGACGGTCAGTAAACACGGGATGAAAGCCTACAATCGAGAGACGGCACAGATGATAAGGAAGATGATACATACCTGAAGAAGAAACGATGTCACGCACTCGGCATAAAAACGCGCCGACATAGACCCGCCGACATGAGAGACGAGGAGTGAAACTTACCGAAACGACGGCAAGCAGGAGGAAAGACATCAGGGCAGCTGTATAAGGGAAAGGTTAGGTCACAAAACCAGAAATACAGTGTCCACTGTATTACTTCATATCATTAATTTATCCAAATAACTCATCTTTGATACACGTGTTGACATTTTATCGAAACAACCCATTTTCGATACACGTGTCGACTTAATTAGAAATTTTCACTTTAGTAATTCGATCGCTTACTAACTGTAGGAAATTCCTACACGTATGTGACGTGTTTTTCCCGAACTGGAATCTGATCCATTCGAGTATACATACCACGGCCGTTCCGCAGAATGAACAATAAAGAAGTCGGCAGAAATTTTCGAAATACTAGAACCCGCACAAACTGCAACGAACGATACGACAGGTTCACTAACGGCAAGAGGAGGCTCAACCCAAAGTTCCTCAACTGACTTAATCGTCAACCATTGAGAGCAAAGGTAAACCTACGCGCGACGAACAACCGTGAGACAGGCTTCCTTCAACTGTGAAACCAGAGTTGGAACATATAGATACTACTCGTAGCATCTTGACTTCGAATCCGCAAAGCAATCTAGCGACAGCAGGAATTGAGTCACCCACGAATGAGACAACCGGATCCATCTGTCGATGTCTACTCCAAATCGAATCTGGTTTATCTATCAAAACGATTAGTTTATTAATTAGTCTAGCTGCGATACCGGCTATGACAATCTATGTGATATAACCTGTGTCCTTTCAGTTAATTTGAATAAAGAGGGGTAACAGTCGTTCAAAAGGTAAGCAGGACGGTCAGATAATTGCACTCGAGAGAGTGATAATAATAAGCAAGTAGTCAGATATTTTGTGCTCTATGTATTTAACTAATGTCTAATGATATACGCTAATATCGACCTATTTCACTGATACGTTGTAGTACCTTTGCGTCAATCTAGGCTCGGAGGTGTGGTTATTACCTCCTAATAACTCCCGAGGTTTTAGAGTTCCCAAAGTGACTTCTGAGTCACCTTTTGCGCTGTGGGCGAATCGTTGCTTTGCGAAAGGCGTACTGGTTCGATGGTCGTTCACAAAGTGCTCGTAACTCGTATCTGCGTATCTGGGTTCTGATAAATTCGTTATGTAAATCGTAAATGTCTACCCTTTTTCTTTATTGACTTCCTCGCGCTGGTGAGGATAGTATGTATACTAGATAAATCCAGTTCCATTTTGGATCAGGGCCCGAGCTACAAATGTAGTATAAATCTATTTTAGAGATTGACGAAATTACTTAAAGTCGAATCTATAATTTGAACACGTGTGTCATATCACTTGATTCGATAATTTAATAAGCGATTAATCCTTCTCAGCATGAAATTCAGAATATTGTAATTTGTACAAATCATTTTTCTGTGTAATGGTGTATTCTCAGGTATTGTTTCCAGTGTCATATAAATTCATTTTCGTTACCCTTATTACCTCTCGTTGTGTCCTGTTTTGGTTTTCCGTTTCTTCGTGTGCGTCCGCTTCGTCGTAGCCCGCTTGAGACGTTATCCTCCTCCTTCGAGCATCACCCTCTTATCCAAGTGTCATCCTCCGCTTCTCGCCGTCATCCTCCGTTGTTCTCCATCATCCTTTTCGGTAATCCCCTATTCGAACTTCCCCATCATCCATTTCGGTAATCCCCTATTCGCACTTAACCTTCGTCCCATGTCGCACTTCACCTTCATCCCACGTCGCACTTCACTGTCATTCCACGTCGCTCTTCACCGTCATCTCTCCGCCGTCATCCCACGTTTATTCAAACGAATGAAGCGCTCGATGTTAGACACATCGACACCACCTAACCTGAAACCTCATTATTTTCATAATCATTACACCCGTTAACTACATAATTTCCGAGTAAGAATACAACCACCGCCGTTTCGGCCACTTTACTCTATGAGTACATTGCTGTCTCTCGGCCAATCATCGGATTGGATAGTAATATTACTGTTACCATTATTACTATGAACATCCTACTGTTACCATTATTACTATTACTACTGTTACCATTAGTACTATTAACATATTACTATCATTACTATTAACATTGCCACTATTATCGTTATTGCTATTATCATCATTACTATTATCGTTATTACTATTAACATTGCCACCATAATCATTATTACTATTATCATTATCACATTATCGTTAGTACTATCATCATCAGTACTACTATCGTTAGTACTATTATTACATACCCTTTAAATCGTTTATTAGTTCACACAGACGCTCGGGCGATTCAACAGGTGGAGAATCGAAAAATTTTGAAGAGAAAAGAAACCAAACGAAACGAAAGATGAGATAAAAAGAGAAAGGGAAGTATTGGGTTAGATTTGCAAAATTTTGTTGGTTCAAGTAGTTGATTGGTTGAATGAAGATTTGTTAATAGTGTATTATCTTGTCGCCGTTACCGAAACCAGGAAGTCTGGAGGCGAGCCAAGCTTACCCGTCGGTGATAAAATTATAGACTGAATTAATGGATTCCCATATTCCTTTGGCTTCTATTTGGTCTATTTGAATTTTGTTGATATAAGCCTCATTTGTATGGTACAATTCATTGTAAAACGTGTTAGACATTTTTAAGCTCAATTTGAGCTCAAAAACGTTCAAAATGTCACGCCTAAAGTATACATACCTAATCGTGAGTAATGTCACATCCGGTCACGAAAACGTAACATTTGTGTGACGTTAAATCACTCTCTCCGACTTCGCGTTCAAGTAATTGGCCCCTCCGCCACGTGTTTCTCGATGTCAGTGTACAGTATACACTGACTTTCTGTCCGACATTTACAGTCGATCTTTCACCCGCCGCTTGGGCAGCAGGTGGATCCTACTCAAGGGGACTTGGACCTCATATCCGTATTAATTCAAATAATGAAGAGCAAGTTCAAGTCTGAACCGAACCCCAAAACCTGCATTTCTTCGACCATAACAAAATCCATTTCCCCTTAGATAGCACGTCAATCTCTCTTGCGAGAGTCGCTCAACCGCACTTTAAAAGCGCGTTCCTTTTTCCGACTCATCGTCGTATTCACATCCAACACTTTTCAAGCGCGTTAAGATCACTACGAACTTCATCCATCTATTGCCACCTGCGACATTACGATTTCTCCCTCCCTTTTTGGTGTAGTTCGAACAGCATACGAGTTAATCGGAACGAAGGGCCGCGAACTCCATTTAGTGCTTTAGTGTCTCCTCTCTAGAGTGCATTGCACTACATCTGGTCTCCAAGCCTAGAATCTCCCTAGGTGGCAATTGACAACGGATGGATACGGACAAGACTATGGGAATTCCAAAATCCGGATTGCTAAAAACACAGTCCGTTACCGGAATGTTACCCGCGGGCTCGTGCAACGCCTCCGTGTAATGTTCAGATCTGTCTCTGCGGACATTACTGAACCACTTCGTGGCCAATGCCCTCATAAGGCGACCATCAAGCGCATTTGCGTCGAAGAAGCCGCTGACCTATAAAATCAAGTTACAGAATTAGAAAAGTTCTAGAGAAGGTGCTCAACTACAATCCAGAACTCTAGGAGCAATTCAAACATCTCCGTGGCGAGCTTCCGGCGATAATTAAGCAAGCCCTCGCCGATAAAATACTATCTCCAGCGGAGTCCGTAGCATAAGTCGTAAAAATGTTACATTCTGATGTCAATGCGTTCTTGGAGCACGGTTCGTCTCAACAACAAAACTCGATTGTCGAGGTTGAACCAAAGAACAATATCCCCATCCAGTTCAGGAAGACGTACTTCAACGTCTACTCTTATAGTCTCAACGGGTCGCCATGATACATCACGTCCGATAAAAATAGAATCTCTAGCAGCCCGATCGCACCACTCTAACCCATCAGCCGGATCCGAACGTTTGCCAGAATACGATCCCTCGTCTTCAGAAGATTACGATCAAACTACAGGCCTCGGCCCGCATATTGATGATCTGCCCGTACCGTTCTTCAAACGAAAAAAGGTCCCAAACACCGAGGATCATCCTTGTTCAAACCATCCAACCTGTCCTTTGATCGGTTGATTTCGTATCAGTATTACCATATAACACAAGTCAGCGGTGGTCGAGACAGTGCATCGACTGGATTATTATGCAGACACCTCAAGAGTCTGTAACTGACGATGAAAGAACACCGATTTTAGGGCGATGGTCCAGGACTGGTTTCCGACTTCCTCTTGAGAATGGTGGAAGAATGTGACATACTCGAACTGATCGGGCCCAGGTTTACGTTGTTCTCCCGCATTTCCTTACGAGAAAAGCCGCGAAACAATTCCGATCAATAAGAAACGGAGCTCCATTCTGAGGTGTTGCTTTCTGGCCAGAGGCCTTCCGATCATTGTTGTAGACGTACGCCACTCCCGCCTCCATACGTGAGGCTGTGAATACATTACGCGGAACACGGCAGTTACTCAACGTATCCGAACAGGATTCCGCTTCCAGGTTGAACGACGCAGCATATCGCTGTGGTAATTTCAATGGCGAGTTGGAAAAGATGATCTTCTTCATAGACGTACTTGCACCAACAACCCGGACTATTATTGCGCGCTTCCGAAAAATTAACAACGTCAGGAGATAACTTTTGACCGCCTTTTCAGTATTCTCAAGACCAGGATGACTCATACAGAGCACAACTCATTGGAACGCATACTTCAACATTACCCGCTCGGAGATCGAAAATATTCCGCGAACTACACTTCGCGGAAGAACTAGCTGAACAAAAATTGAACGACAACGAGTACAACATGGTAGTATCAGACTATTCGGTGTGGAAAACAACTACATATCATCCACAATAATGGAAGAAGAAACCAACCTGTACGAAAATATAGTCAGACCAGGATACATCAACTTTGGTGAATGCTCTTCCAACCCCAACCGTGTGGGGTGAGCCGCCAACAAATGAACCGACCGGACACAACAACCATTGATTTGTCACCAATGTTATGAATTCAACCCCATTTCTCCGAAGTTTCAACTACAATTCTCCGAATTGATGCAGGTCATTAGCAACTATGACACGTTTTCAACAGTACAGAAGACTCGTGTCCCTCATAAGCATACCACATGGCAAAAATGGCGTTAACCGCACGCCAGCAGAACAACAACCCTCAGATAGGGGACGACATTACCAAAACAAGTGAAAAGACCTAGGGAAACTAACCCGAGGACTTGCCGAATGTTCTTCTTTTGTAGTACAGAAAATCCTGAGTCGCCCCAAGACTCCTTTAAAAATTCTTCTCGTCCCTCTTATCACTTCCGTCGCATCAAAAACATCATTCCCAACAAACAGTTTTGGTTGTTTCCAACGCCCATGGCGCGAAGTAACCCGTACCAGCACGCAAGTAGCGGTCTTCGTATTATCCAGACGCAATTATCGCGTATATGCAAATCTTGGTCTCACCTTACGTTCCACGAGACGTTTTGCTCCAGTCCTGGATACCAGTGTCGGTTCCAGTTTCATTAGACGCTCCTACCCACCCATATGGGTCGGAGAAACTCATCAAGCCCATCAAAGGGTCTACCAACATACGAGAAGCTAACAACAGACCGCTTAATATGGCGGAGACGATAACACTAGCCGCACAACTCGGATCGCAGTCGCATATGGTGACCTTCTACGTGGACGGTCGACTAGCAACGTCGGTCATCCTCGGTTGTGATTTATGCAACAGACATGTCGAAGCAATCTGTCCGCGTAAGCGGTTAGTTGAACTTAAATATGGTACCACAGTTCCGATCATTCGAAAACCGAACAAGAGACACTAGAACACTCCCGCCATTATCATAGGAACAAGAATACATATCCCCAAGGGGAGGACTTCACGAAAAATATATGTGACAGAACAGAAGGTAATACAACAAGAAACGCAAACGATTCCAGTCACGACAGAACGCCAAGGATTAATCCTCGTTGAACCATCATCACGCCTCTACGACAACCACTTATGTCTAGCGGACGCAGGACTCGCCGATGTAACCGACGGAAAACCTTCCCGGATATTAGTTGCCAACTTTGGAAAACATCCAAAGATCCTGCTTCTAAATCAACCTATTTCTAACGCAAGTCTGCACCTCACCTCTCTCGACGAGTCGATATATAGATATATATATATATATATATTCCTCATATCCAAATTCTCGGCCTCGTCACCAAGTCGGAATCATCAAAGCATCAACTTCCTTGTTTCGGAAGCGCCAGCAATCCTCCAAATACCCAGCTTTAATTAAGAAACATCTCACGGACTTACGCGAGTCACATGGACCAAGACGAAACGCCAACGAAATCGGCTGACATACCACTCAGATTACCCGAGAAACACCATGACAAGATCAGCTCCATGTTGATGAATCACGAACCCATGTGGCATGGAAAGTTGGGGAGCATCAATGTCACCGAACACACCATCGAACTCATACCCTGTATAAGGCTGTTCAAATCGCCACCGTATCGGCCAGGACCAAAAGACCAGATAACTTGAACAATTCGAGGTTACCAAACAGGTCAAAGCCGGAGTGGTCGAACCAGCATATTCTGAATGGGCAGCACCTTTCCTCTTCGCACCTAAGAAGGACGGTAAAATCCGATTTTGTATCTACTATCGGAAGCTTTATCAAGTCTTCATGAAGCACAGCTACCCACTTCCCCGTGTGGAAGAGTTTATTGACTCACTTGGAGACGCCAGGATTTTTACAACCTTGGACGCATATTCTGGCTATTGGAAAGTACCAGTCAAGCCAGCTGACAAACCAAAGTCCGCATTCGTATGCCACGCGGGTACGTATCAATGCAAACGAATGCCATTCGGACTCACTAACTCTCTCGCAACATTTCAACGCGCGTTAGACCTAATTATTACCAAGTACAAGTGCCAGACTTGTCTGATATACCTCCAAGACGTTATTATACACTCCAAGTCAGTGGGGGAACACATATAGCATGTGGCTGAAATCTTATCCTGCCCCGCAGCAGCCGGTATCACCTTAAAAAAAAGAAGTGAAATTTATTTACAAGTATCGTCGAGTACCTCAGTCACGCCATAAAACTAAGTGAACTGGAAATAGATCGAACATACGAGGAGTCCGTCTGGAAAGAAAATCCACCAACGACGAAGAGATTACGTTCCTTCCTCGGACTGTGCAACGTCTACAGACGGTTCATACCAAGCTTCACTAACACAGCGTCAAAACTTAACGAACTGTTGAAGAAGAATAACCGCCAATCATTCGAACTGAATGAGTAACAACTCCAATCATTCCACTCTTTGATAGAGGACGTCTGCACCCCGTCTATACTGGAGTTAAGTAAACTAAACCTCCCGTATTCTGTCGATACGAACTCAACCAACTACCAAGTAGGCTGTACACTCTTCGAAACCCATTCAGATGTGGAACAAAAACCTATCGGGTATTGGTCCCGTTCATTAAACCAAGCCGAGAAGAGGTATTCAGCTACCGAACGAGAATGTCTCGCCGTTGTATGGGCCCTGAAATACTCCGTCCATACCTTCTTTACGAGAAGTTCATTATTTACACAGACCATGCAGCGCTTGGATGATTGTTAACAATTACTGACAAATCAGGAAGACTCTTGCAATGGCGGTTACCACTCGCTGAATTCGATTTCCACATACAGTACAAAACTGGTAAGAAGAACACGCAAGGAGACGCATTATCTCGCCTTCGAACATCCACAGAGATAATTTCACACGACACCGAAGACCTCCCAACATTCATCATTCAAGAGGATCATCAAACTAATCAGTAAATTTCTTTCCTGTAGTTCAAACAACGTCCACCCATATACCCTGGGCGACGATCACCAATAGGACGAAAACTATTTAGATGACTTCTCGATGTCAAATCTAACTCTTCCATTCGATGTGCAAGGAGCAATTCGTGTGAATTGAGATGAGGATGATGATAAAAGAATGATGATTACTTGAGAAGAGATCAATGATGATAATGGAATGATGAACAACTTGAGATGCAGAAGATAATAATGCAATGATGAATATATACAATGATGTGGATGATGAATATTAATATAATGATGAGGATGATGTTAATATAAATGATGAGGATGATGAATATTAAGATGATGATGATGATGATACCATGATGATGATACCATGATGATGATACCATGATGATACCATGATGATACCACGATGATACTATGATGAGAATAACGAAGTTACTACAATGATGATGATAATACAATGATGAAGGATGACGATGACTCAGATAACACAATGATTATGATGATAATAATACAATGTTGAATAATAATGATGATGAAGTTAATACAATGACGAGCATGATGATGATAATACTACAAGCACGAATAAGGAGAAGGATAAGATTGTACCAAGATCATGAAGGGAAATAGCAACAGGAACTAGGACACTTGATGACAGGATGATGAACAATCGACGATAAGGAAAATAAAACCACGGCCACTATGGGAGACGAGTAAAACGCATGACAGTCAACAGGAATAACAGACGATACGGTAGGTACAATAAAAACCAACACACACGTATAAATAGTATAAGAAATGATATACGATTTGTCATAACAGATAACAGCACTACACACAAATAATTATAATGTACAAGGAATGAATTTATGCAATTATCGCATGTACAACAGGAAAGAATCATCCTGTATCATACTCAAGAAACAACACCTACCTGTGACACCCATCTCAAATACAGATATATACTGAATTAATGATATAGAAAACAACCACTTGTGACCATACGTGTGCACTTTATTGAATTAGAACTGTTTCCGACTTAGCAATTCTTATCGAATGGGATTCTAATATACGTGTTGCATGCGTCAGATTATCCCCAGCTGTCGATACTTATTTCTCCCTTACTTTAATATGGAACTATTAAAATTTGAAAGCTAGACATTAACAATACAAAAGGAAGATCATCAGAATCAGACATTGTACCTAATCAGTCAATACATAGCGGAATAGGAGACTCGGCCCCGACAATCTCTGAGATGATTAATCAACAGCCTCAAAAGTAAGTGTGAACTCCACGCGCCAAAGATCGTGTGCCAAATCAATCCAGCGGCGAATCCAAACGCTGCTGAGGACCACCACCCGCGTCTTCGACTCCAGAATCCTGAAAGGCAAGTAACAGCGTCAGGATTGTTGAGTCAAACCGCCCGTCAAAAATACCACGAAACATAAATATACACTAAATCATTAATAAAGGACTGGAGAACATACTTACTGGGGAATGATAGATCATTTCCCGCGATGCGCACTATTCGTAATACGCATTGCTGAACTGCACGCTCTGTAGTGATGCAGGCGTACGCTTCTCAAAGGCCCAAAAGAAATATCAAACTAATAATAATAATGGCACTGCCGAGAATCGAATTCGTGTAGCGTCAGTCAGCGGCACCATGACCGCCAACTGAGCTGTATGGCCACAATAAGCGTCAATAGGGGTGTCGCCTTTTACACTTTAATAGTGCCCTAATTCAGATATCTTACAGTTTTTGGCTACTGCGGCTTACAGCTACGTGCTGAGTCGATGATCAAATAGATTACAGTTTTTTAACTATTGCGGCTTACAGCTACGTTCTAGCCGACGACGTTCGTATACAATAAAGTATCTCAGTGTGCGGCCCCAGAGAGAAAACTCCGGGAGGTACGACGGCAGATCAGCACGCTACGCCGCTGAGGAAATCACCATCAGTCGCTCGGATTCCCCACTTACTTATTACCCTTTCATTTGAATACCATTTAACCATTTAGCTGTAAGACGAATCTACATCCGCCGACGGAGTGTGCACAACCTTACCGGATTCAACACAATCGGACTCGTTATTCAAACAAATCTCTATAGAGGAGCTGATCATCACGCAACAATCGGACGCCTTCTGTCAAACCATACGTCCAAAATTGATTGGGGTGGTTCTAGTCTTCGGATTTAACGACGACGGATTAATCATCCGGAAATCTGATAACGGACTTCGAATAGTCATTCCTTATACCTTGAAGGCAAGAGTATTGCATATAAACCATTTCGCCAAACTCGGCGGTCGCCCAGGGGGCAGGAAACTATACCAGACAATACGCTGTCATCTGTACTGGCCTGCATATGCAGTCGATTGCTACGCCACTGCCCGACGATGTGCAACTTGTACCC
>JAULBU010030976.1:0-16555 GCA_032358235.1 Odonthalia washingtoniensis
TCCGGCATCATTTAATTCTAGATCCTCCTCTTCATGTGCTGTCCAAATCGCTCAAAGACTTTTCGGATACCCTGTAGGTGCGCCAACTTAAACAGGAGGGATGATTAATGCGGCCAGGTTATGCGATGCCATGGAAATGCCACTAAGGATACGAGCTCCAAGGGAGAACTACAAGCACGGATGGAGAGCGGAATATCTGGATGCAAAATCCATAACATGGACATAGGATTCAGTGGTCGAGGATGCATGTGGAAAGCCTACCATTCTGAAATCTGATCTGGTGGAGGGTGAATCCCCGCTGATCATAGGACTAGACCTCAAAAGATATACCGACACTCTGAACCGCGGCGAACACCCAGGAATTGTTTTCAGAAGACCATCCGACACTAGTGAGAGATCTTTTTTATGTACATTTCTCAAGAATCTGATGGTAATGATATAATCAGATTCGAGCTTATCCCACATAAGAATATGAAGGTGAGCACATTGATGAGTAGTGGCAGGGAGAGGCGAGATGTTGCGACAGTTAAAAGGATGCATAGATTAACGCATGCAACTTCGGAAGTAATGAAACAGATATTCATGGATGCATCCATGTCATATGCAAAAATTGAGGAGGCATGTGACAAGGTTCACCAAGCATGCGACATATGCGCATCGAGCGGTAGACCACGCCACTCCAAAAAGATTTCACTGTCTCCTATTTATGAGGCTTTTAACGAAGAAATACAGGCGGACTTCATGGTCATCTACGTTAAGGGGAACATGTACTTCGTTCTCAACATCGTCGATGCGGGTACAAGATACGGTGAAAGGGTGATCGCAGAATCTCGAAGTGCTGCGAACTTGATAGATATGATGGAAAACGAATGGTTATATCACCATGGAACACCAAAACAGTTTGGAGCTGACCCAGAATTTTGTAAGTCTTTTTTTGGGAATTTTCTCAAAGCACAAGGTATAGAGTTGAAACCACGTCCTTCGCGTGCGTCATATAAAACGGGAGGGCTGACAGGAAAAATGGTGTTTTTAAAGCCTTGCTTGAACGCATCGAGAGAGGAAGAACTGACGCGTCAGCATCGAATATAGTTGCAGGAGCATCATTCTTCACGAATATGTTCCACGGCAATTCAATACTCAGCGCTTTTCAGTAGGCTCGAGATTACGCCCCGTCAATTCTAGATATACCATCAGCAATGGTTACGGATGCCCTTCTAGATGCACATGTCGAAACAGTTGCAACAAGAGCACTACAAAAGGCAATGCGCTCAAAAGATAATAATGTGGAATCAGCTTCCTCACTTAAGAAGGGTGACCGTGTGTGGGTGTTATTTAAGACATCCCAGAAAAATGAGATAGTCCGATGGATAGAGGCGAGGGTTATTGAAGCGTTAGCACAGGGAGTGAAATGTCGTCGTACTGAGAAATGTACACCAATGACAATCGCATATGAGCACTTGCGCATGGAACCAAAAGAGGAACTGGCAAATGAATTATTTAATAAATCATTGAAGGAAGAGCTATATATGGAGGAGGTTAACCATAAAATAGATAGTCCGGGTATTAACGATGTCTTTTAGTATGGATCCTTACAGGAAACCGAGGAGGTACGAATAGAAGACGGCATGGTTAATAAAAGCATTGCAGGAGACGTTGTGGGAACGCCGGTGACCGACAATACGCCTCCAGATCACGCTCCATCACTAAGAGAAACGATTATGGAAGACGTATTTGAGGACGACGAGATTGACGTAACCCCATTGAAAAGAAAAAACTCGCTCATGTCCACGATATCAAGGAGTAGGCCTGAGAAGGATATAGGGGATATATCTACAAGCGGTCCAGGCATAGGAGAAGACCTGATTTCAGATGAACATAATGTATTGGGCCAAGTATTTAAGGTTATTGGGAGTGATCAGGTGACGCGCAGAAAGATGGAGTGCGCGCCACAATGGTTACTCAATAAAGCAGTCAAAAAGGAGCTGAGATTAAACTGTGCAGATTCATACGAATATGTACAAGAGAATACAGTGCTACCTGACGATGAAATAATTTCATCGCACTTCGTCTACAAGGTTAAGCAAGAGGAGAAAGGTAAGAAAAGATTAAAAGCTCGTCAATGTATGCATTAAAACCGGGGTAAAATGAAGAATAATATCCGAAAGGACTCGACAACTGCCCAATTCGATGCAATTAGACTCTTTTGTAGCACAGCTACAATACTAAAATTCAGGTTAGGATGCCTAGACATCCAAGATGCCTATCTACAAAATGGTCCAATTCAAAGAGAGATTTTCGTCCGTCCACCGTCGGAATGTGGTGCAGATCGTGGAACAGTGTGAAAGTTGGTTAAATTGCCGTATGGAATCACTGAGGCTGGGCGGCAATGGGAGAAAGTATTTGAAGCGTGGATAATAAAAGAAGCGAAGTTCGAACGTGTATTCGGAGTGCCCCAACGTTTTATCAAACAGGATAGTAGTGGAAGTATTAGGATGGTAATGGCCAAGGTGACATATGATTTGTTGATGGCCAGATCGAATACAGAGATGGAAGCTTTTATCAAGCTTATCGGAATGCGTTTCCCAATAAGTGAGGAGATTGTAGACGAAGGGATTAAATTCAGCGGCAGTGACATACACCAGGACGAAGATGGGACAATTTGGCTCTCCATGGAGGGATATCTGAGTGAAATGAATCAGATAGAGATGTCGATGGAGCGAAAGAAGCATATATTAAAAAGTGCAAGCCAAGAAGAAATAAACGCATTTCGAGCGCTATTCGGTGAGTTTGTATGGATCGGTTAAAGTGCAGTCCCGCAAGCATCATACATTGGGTCATGGATGCAGCAAAAGGTTCCCATGATAAAAGTTGAAGACATTCTTCAAGCTAATGGGATGCCGAAGGAGACAAAAAAATGAGTTCCAGCATCACATTTAGGCCGCCTCCGGAAGACATTACCAGAGTCGTAATCAACTCATTTTCGGACGCAGCTTTCAACGTCACACAAAGTGCACAATACGTCCAGACTGGTATAATCAACGGTATTAGATACGTATCTAAGTCCGATAAATGCGACATATACCACATCATTGACTGGGAAAGCCTGCGCCTGTGTCGCGTATGCTATTCATCTTACGGCGCCGAAATCCTCGCTTGTACGGAGGCCGAGGACATGGGATACAATTTGAAAATTTGGATGGTATCCATATTCCCCGACCAGAAATTAACTCATGAGCTGAACGTCGACTCGAAGGGACTGTTTGACACAGTCACAACTCTACACAAAGGTCGTGATTATCGTCTTCGTCAGACAGTGCAAAGAATAAGCGACTCGTTTGAATCTCAGGAAATTAATGTAATACGTTGGATACAAGGTATTGTGAAAATTGCCGATGCGCTGACCAAGCGGAGCACGCACTCGCAGAGAATTTTGACGCGTATAGCTTGTGACTGGTGATTGGAACTTCCATCTCATAGATCGTTCGCTGTTGACAGAGATAGATGTGTATGGGTAGTCATCGATCTAACGGATATATTGATGATTAGGGGGAGTGTGGAAGTATGTGGAGCGATATAGAAACATATCACACGTGATAGTATTAGTAAACAGTAGAATTGATGAATTGATGAATTGAACGCTGAGTGCGGGCGAGCATACGAAAAGGCGCGAAGACCTAACAGTGCCGTCTGACACGAAGATAAGAGCATTTAAATTGAATATGCAAACACGGCGATGTTGCACGGAGAGTCGATGAGCGGACGACAGGTGCGAAAGTCACGGGAGGGTGTTGAAAGACTAAAGTGGACGGCTATAAGAATGGGGATGAGCCTCAAAGTAAAGACATGTGAACGGAAGAACAGAGAGAGAGAGAGAGAGAGAACGGCAGATGCCGAATACTTTCGCCCTTTAACCTCGCCGAATCACTATAAAATTGCCTACACAGCCTTCTGAAGGGAATCACATATAATTCACTGTAAAGCCGCCGATTGCGGTTTCCATAACAGTATGGCCAAAAATCAATCAATAAACCAATGTTTTTTGAACAAATGACAGACAGGGATGGAAAAATGAAACTACAGTAGTAAGAGAATCTCTACCGCGAGTCTAAGGGCTGTTCTATAACATTTTTTTATTCGATTTATTCGGAGAAGTTGATTTGGACGTTTTTAATGAGCCAGTGAGGTGCCGAATTCCAAAATCAGTTTATTTCCGAATCAAGCCAAATTACAAAAATGTCGGCGAGATGTGGAATCTCGTCGACATGATTTTCAGGTGGCTTTTTATGCGTAGGTGCTCGCATAGCATTTTTGATTACGATAATTGAATCAAATGATTTCTTTTTCCACAGAAAAAAAGATTTCAGAGCACAGTATGCCGAACGCTGTGTCTCTGAATTCCCCCCACCTATTATTTCATGCCTTTCATCCTCCCTCTTCCTCATGCACGAAAATAGACATTAACAATAACAAATTTCTTCCCGAACCCACCCAGGAATAATAACGATTTGCATTAACCGTCCCTCCTCTCTTTCCCGCACATAAAAACAAGAACGTTCTGCCAGGAAGTAATAACAATTATACGTTCACCTTCTTCCCCCTGCACCAAACAAATATTAAAAAACATATTTCTTGAATTGGTATTCTAGAAATGACTTTGCAATCATGTGCTAGGAACAACAACGAACGGGACGCCGTCAATGTACCTGTTAATATAGAATCTCGGCCTATCCAACCTACACCAGTCACTGTACCTGTTAATATAGCATCTCGGCCCATCCAAGCGATACCCGTCACTATCGAACCTCGACATATCGAACCGCGGCCCGTATCACAACGAAGTAATGGCAATGAAGACATTATAGATGTACGTGCAGAACCTGTGACGAAGCAAAGTAGTGATGGTAATAGGATGGCGCAATACTTGGATGACGATGAACCAATTGGTTCGACAACCGTACCACGAACTTTAGCTGAAGAAAAGTGTCTGCTGTTTCGCCCCTTATTAATCATCAGACTTTAAAAAATATTTTGAAGATTATGAAAGTACCGGGAGGGAAAAATGCGAAGAAGCGAACAAAGGTTTTAGTAATATCGGTAAAATTAATACAAAGGGAAATACATACGATGCAATTGAAGAACATCTCGTGTGTATGGAGTATCATGAGGATGACATTGAAGAAGAACCAGAATTATCATCACCTGCCAGAAAAGTGATGAATTTACCATAGACTTCTGCAAAAGTCGTGAAATCACGGAACGGCGATGAAAATGTATTATGACAGAAAGGGGATATAGCACTGCTTGAAAGTGCTGAAAATGTCATTATTGGTGCTCTAGACTTGGAAGAGCAGTCTGACGGTCCATCATCTTCACATGAAATTATCGAATCTGCGGGTGCCGCGCCGTCTGCTGTTATTGGGTCAGTTACAAGAAGTCCATACTTCACTGGAGATAAATTATGCACTTTCTTACATGTTCATTGCGCCAACAGGAGTACTGTGGCGAGGCCAAGAATCCAGTACAGTCTGACTCGAGTGAAATTGGATACTGAAATAGAAGATCCATTCAAAGATCTGGCTGATCTTTTTAATGACATATCATTTAAACCGTCACGAATTGACATCCACCGTGGAGGTGTCACAGTAAGCCTCATTAATTATTTGAATCCTTCAAATCGTGCCCACAAAGGGACGGATTGGCTCTAAAGAAAAATTTTGCAGAGTTCCGTTATGAATATGGAACTGCACTATAGAAATACGAAAAGAGTGGACAGGGTGACCCTGATGATTATAAGTTTTTCCAATAGACCATTTATTATGTACTCCCACTGCTGCTTTGTAAAATATCCTTTTTTAAGGGAAATACGCACCCGAACATTGTCGATATCGGCTCAATTCAAAGAAGGTGTACATCAAGCATAACTAGGGAAGATGGCAGTCGAGGCTGTAGAAAAAAGAGGCGAAGTAACCGTGACTCTATGAGTAAAGGACTGGAGGGAAACGGCGATGTACTACGACCCCAGAATGCCGAAAAAGCCGGCAAAAGAGAAACTGACGAAAGAGAACGTGCACAATATTGTTCGATAGATGTAATGGCGTAGTCTACAAAGACAGTTATGTCGGCAATAAAATATGTAAGAGAAATGTTAGGATCTGCATCTGATTCACAAGACCAGTCACTGTTTCAAACGGTAGTTGCCAACCTCTGCGACCAGCTTCGTGAAGTACATCTATACACAGTCAATAAGTTTTCAATGACTTAAACGCATGTAACCACCGCTTTGCAGTTCTGGCCTAATTTAATCTCTTCTTTTTAAGGTCGACGTATTTCTCCTCCTCCTAATCATATTTATTTCAATATATAGATTGTTTTGAAGGTAAACATCAGGAGCTCCTTGGAAATTGTTTTCTGCGTGTAAAGGAATGTGCTAGAACTTGTCCCTTTCTGCATGATGTTTAATAAAATTATGTAGTTTGCAAGTCACCGCTAAAATGTTTTTTGATTTTCCCAGTCCTTTCCTGATGTGACGCCAAAAAAGACTGAACCTGAAAACCATCCCAAACACTTGCTCGACTGTAATTCGACAACTTGAGTGATAAAAGTTAAAAGTATCTTTATCTAGCGGTATATTTCTACCAGAATACGGTGTAACCACATTCAGTGTATTGCGATAAGCGTCATCTGCCAAGATGATTGCCAGAATATGGTGTAACCACATTCAGTGTATTACAATAAACGTCATCTGCCACGATGATTTTCCAGTCCTGAAGTTCCTCACTGACCACCAAACCGTGCAGCGAAGAAGCTTGGAATGCCGTTCAGTCGTGAGTCCCTCCAGCATGCGCAGCCGAAACGAACGCGAACTTACAGTAAGCTGTAACTGCTGCTTGCACTAGAATTGCAAAGAAACCTTTTCTGTTCCGATACTTTTTCGGATCAGAAACGTCTTCAGCACAGGGTTTCTCGATCGCTACAGCAAGACCATCTAATGCTGCTATTATTCCTGATATTGGTGACCGTCGTTTTTCCGTAAACCGAAGCAACTCTTGGTGACAATCAGATTTGGTTTTGGGGAAGGTTATATTTTTCAAGGCTCTATCTAGAGCCATCAATTCTTCGTTAAATATGATGTATACAGATGGAACACTCCACGGGAATTGATGGAATTTTTGAGTTCGGTCGTGTCTGAGTCCTGCATCAATCATCTGATACTAGAGCGCACAGTGTTCTCATTTTTTTCTTTGAGATGCGGTAGAACCGCCTGAAGAACTTGTCAGGTAGTTGTTCACAATGAAAATTGTAGTCAAAGTTGTCTCGCCAATACACCGGTCCTTTCAACGTGACTTTCGTTGTGAGGTGTTGCCAATACCTCACGAATTGTAATAGTATTTGTGTACTTGAGTCGAACTTGTTTTCGAACTTGTGAATCTTCTTTTTGATCACTGGAGACCGTCGCAATGCTTTGTAGATTAATTTCGATATTAACTGAGGCTTTGACGGACGACAGCCATGTTTTGGGCAAATCCATCACATTTTGCAATGGTACATGGCCAGTGTAAAGTAATGTACGAGATATATGGCGGGGATGTTTAAAAAAAGCAACTAAACATTTTTGCACAGTAAAGAGGTATGTAACGGTGCTAAACGACTGTGACGGAACAGCTACAGGGCGGCTGATCGTAATCCAACTTTCACAAAAAATGTATGACAGCAGCACTAACAAAAATAGTTTCTACATCAAGACTAAGTATAGAACTCCTGCAAAACTGCAAGATTTGTAGGAAAAATGTAGTTTGTCGAAGAAATATATTGTACGACAATATTTATTGTACACCGCAACCGGGGGAGTTTAGGGTATTATAGGAACGGATTCTACAGAAACTTAACGGTATAAAACCAATAATGTGTGTGTTACGATGTTGCGCATTTTGTAAAGTAGCATCATCAATCTGGGCAACTTTTTTTCAAAGTAACATTTATCGTGCAGTATATCTTCTATCGAAATCTGAAAACTGCTATATTATGAGCAATAATTAGAAGGTAGATGCTAATAATCTTTTTATGAAAGATAATGTGTTCCACATAAGGGACTTGTGTTTGTAACATTACCTAACCACAGTACGACTCTCATCTCTGTAGCATTCGGCAACTGTTATCTCAAGAACAGGTTCCATACTCGGGACCCTGGTCCTCACCAGGGTCGTCACAGCATGTAAAGTCGGAGCCCGCAGAGGTGGCCGATGAGAGGGACAACAGAGGACGAGTTATAGATACAATTGATCTCATTGGGAACTCTACGGATGAAAACACATGTGAGCAGTATGCGTTTGCAAGTAGCAGTGAGGATGATAAGGAAAAACTGGGAATGTATGTGAAAAAATATGTGGAGGTCAAAGTAAAAATTGAGAACGACAATGGGGAAGGTGGTATGCGTGGAAAAAGGAAAAGGAACCTAAAAACGAATGTGAGGATGAAGGTGAAAAGAAAAAGATTAGGAAAAGCGGTAGCGGTAACGCGGACATTGGTATTGGCACTGTTTATTCGTCGTGGAGGGGTCATCGTCGTACTGGAATGAAAGCGAAACGGGGAATAGAACCTACTGCTGAAGAAGAGGATATACTTCAAAAAAGGATTGAAAAGATAATAAACAAGGGACTTGAAGTCACGCATGACAGAGAAGTGACAAGTCATGTTGATATGGAAAAGAAAATATGGGAAATGGAAATATTTTTCAGAGTCATGGACCATGTTTATGTGGAAAGGTGAGGAGAAAGAACGGATAACATTAAAAGAATCAAACTAAAAAAATTGGAAAAAGAAGAGAACGATCGGCCAAGTAACAACGCTACTGCTGACAATAACAGTATTGTTATTGATTTATTAAAAGAAGAAGAATGGGGTGATGGAATGGAGAAAAGTGAAGAAGGAGAAATGAAAACGGAACGTGGAGTGGTAAATGGAGTGGTGGGTGTGAGTATGGAAGAAAAATTGATATGGATGGAGTAGGGACTGTACGTGTTAAACTTGAAGAAGATGTTACTTCAGTTGTTGGTAATGATAGTGGAGATAGTAAAGAATTGATGGTTGATAATACAGAACGGAGTGTTAACAAAGGAGTAAAACCTAATCATAATATTGACAATCATGGATGTGAAAAATCAGATCAAGTTGAGTCCGTAGTTGAAGAAGAAGCACCGTTCCATTTACTTCAACCTGCAGACACCGTTGAAAACGAACACATGCGGGAGTGGATAGCGGGCTCTGCTTTACGCAGACATCGCAGAGAATTCCGGAGACATTGCGAGAAAGGGTGCAAGACGTATTTTGACGATGACAATACGCTCTATGTGACATATGGGGAATGTAACTGGAGTGAAACTATTGTACGAACCATGTACATTGATCTGCCACAGTAAACGGTAAAATGAACAACCGAAAGATATTTAGTACATTGAGATGTAATTAAAATGCTGGAAAAATAATAAACAATTCTGTCAATTCACTATACCGACGCTTGAATATCTTTAAGCACCAAGTGCCGTTCATGCAGAGACTCATGTTCACTTCAGAGATCTCAATGGCGCGCATACTGTGTTCTAGATTATGAATTCTCGCAACAGTTGTGGTAGAATTATCGAATTATGTTGTATGCAGTTTAATTTCATTGTAGATAGTTTCCTGAAAATAGCAACGCAACTAATTTTGGAGAAGGAAGTCTCGTGTGGTGCAATTCTAAAAGCCATGATACAGATTACACGTCGTCCAAAGCTTGATGAAGCATCATATTCTTTCCTGGTGCAGGTGGTGAGCACTGACCAGAAACACGGGAAAGATATTGTAGAATGTATTCTTCTGAAACTGATATAGGAGACGGTAGAGCTAAACATAGAGAAGCGAAAAATTGAAATGATTGGGCATCGAATGATGATGATTGTTACGAGCTGCTTCAAGCGTGATGATGGTTTGCATGTGTCCGCTCGATGACGGCGTCATGTTGAAGATAGAAAGAATCAACGGAGTGCGAAAACGAAGGAGAGAAATGATGGCAGTGGGTCTAGTAGGCGTCGTTCAGTTAGAGATCATACTGTTCCAGCACCGAACGTTGTTTCAACAATAAATCCATGATTTTGGAAAATCATATTTGAAACGATTGACCCAGAAAGCCCTAGATCTAAAAAATAAAGAATCCAATAGAGAATAAACTTCTTGAATAAGTACAAGGCTCCTTTACAAGTTTGTGGAATGTTGATGTTGGTTTGTGATACAGGATGGTGAGCGGTATCCACGATGATGTGAAAGATGTTGGAGAAGGATGTGACCACTGATTGTTTAGAGATATTCCAGGATTGATGACTCGCGTGTAGGAATTAATGACACAACTGGTCAGTAGCTTGCTGATAAAAAAGTGACAGCTGATAGTTGACGCATGCCAACGAAGTTATGTGCATGTTCACAATTAGGCGAATCAACTAGTTTGATTGAACGTTATGTCTTTGAGAGACAACTTTGTTAATGACTTGGTTTATCTATCTTGAAAGAATTTCACAAGATCCCCCCGTTGCGATCGATAAAAAAGACTAAGAAAATAATTCGATATATATATATATATACATATATATATATATATGTATACATATTATGGAAGGAAATAAATATTCTCTTTCCTTTCGTATATCATGTTTTGTCTTTTCATAGACATTATTACCATCTTAAAGGACAAGCAAATTGGTTATAATTTCCTTTATCCGTACCATTGGCTGATCTTCTGTGAGACACATAATCAGATTCACTAAACCATCTAATAAATTTAACTATGGTAATGCTAACAATGATAACGAAAATAGCAAAAACAATTCTTGCAATAAGTGTAGTATCACTATCTAAAATACGTACTTGATATTTAAAAATACGAAATGAATAAATTTGTTTGTCTTCATCAGCAATAGTAATTGTTCTTAAAGTTGAAGGAGTTTACAATAAAGATAATGCCATTAAAATTATAATCCAAATACTACCGAATGGATATACAAAGAAAAAATGAATAGGTACCAGATGTGTTGCAATTATAGGACATATGACCATTATTTGTAATGTCATATATTGTAATATATGAAACTGATCAGATCACATTGTTTTACCTATACCATATCCAAAAATATTCCATTATATAAATATAATGGTAAAGGTTCAATATCTATTGAATCTTGTGATTGTGATGTTGCTCCCTGTTTATTTTCTGCAGTCGAAAATGGAGATAAGGAAGATGATGATGAAGATGGTGGTATTGTGTAGGTTGAGAGATTGGTAAATTCATGTTGTTTCCGTTGCGGTTTGAATAAAGATGATATTAATGATGTTTGCACGGATTTTTTAAAAAACAACAATATTATGATGTTGGCGATGATGATAATAATGATGTTGGTGATGAAGATGCTTATGATGATAATGCTAATGATGCTAATGATGATGATGATGATGATGATGAAAATGGAGTAGAAATAGAAGAAGATAAAAAGTTTATGATACTGATGATACTGATGATGCTGATGCTGATTATAATGCTGATGATTATGATGACGATTATATTGATGTTGATCATAATGAAGTTGAAAATGGAGTAGAAATAGAAGAAGAAAATAAAGAAGATTATGACAATGAGATTGATTATAATATTGATGCTGATCATAGTGGTGATGATGATGATGATTATGATGAAGATGATTATAATGATATTGAAAATGGATTGGGCTTCGTGCTGATTTATAGCATTTCATGACTTGTGCCACCAAGTGAACGAAAGAAGCAATTCAGTCCAGATTCCCTGAGTCTTGTTTCACGAAGACACCGTGGTCAGGGTGCATATTCTGTTCCAAAAACGATGTTTAAAACCAGACGCCATTGCTTAGAAAAACATTTCAAAATCTGGCTGTGCCGTTAATTTGCCGACGATGCATAACTGCACATGTGTATGTATACATGTATACATAGTTCATCCAATTTGTGGTCAACAAGTGACAAAATTGAAGTAAAGTGAAGCCATATATTAGGTGTCAGTGGGTGTGCAACAGGGCACTTCCATTGATGGGCCAAAAAAGAATTCGAAATTGACTTAATTACACTTCATTTTCGTTCCTTGTACAATGTATACATGTATAGAGCCACGTGTGCAATTATTCATGGTCTAAAAATTCACCAAGACGATCAATAGAAACGTGTGAATTGCAACGACAGAAGTGAAACTGAGCGACATTTTCTTCATATCACTTTCAACATCCAAGATGACTCACGGAAGCTGGACTGAATTTCTTTTTTCGTTCACTTGGAGGCGCAAATCATGAAATGATATAAAACAGCACGAATCCTAATCCCTTTTCACCTTCATTATAATCATTATAATCATATTCATCAGCATCATCAGCATTATAATCAGCATCAGCATCCTCAGCATCCTCAGTATCATAATATTTGTTTACCTTCTTCCTCTTCTTCTACTCCATTTTCAACATAAATATAATCATCATCATCATAATCATCAAGACCAACAGCATCATCATCTGTATTAGCATCATAAGCTTCCTCATCATCAACATCATCATCAACATCATCGAAAACAGTGCAAAAACCATCGACCGTTGTTGGTCGAAAAGAGCATTGCGTCATTCCACTTTTGAGGCAATGCGAAATTGTAAATACAGTGTGGTTTGATAAATCCTCTCGGATTATTTTCTCAATCAACATATCAGTGTAATTATCAAGCAATGGTGACGCTTCATCCAACACGACAACCTTCACACCACTGATAATAGCCCGCGCTAAGGAAAGTAACTGTCGTTATCCAGCAGAAATGTTACCTCCCTTCTCCTCTATAATTGCATCCAAACCATGTAATTCTTGAGCCATCTTATCCATTACATTAGTCATCTGCACACGCCGCAAAGCATCCCCGATCTGCGCATCCGTATTTGTCCCTGTTGGATCCAGGTTCTCACGGATCGTGCCGATGAACAATAGAGCATCTTGTGGTACAAACGCCATTTTTGAGCGCAACTCACGCGATCCAATTTCAGAAATGTCTCGGTTATCAATTGTAATTGTCACATTGTGCAGATCAACCATCCATAACAAGCATACCAAAAGGTAAATTTTACCGCTTCCACTTCGACTAATTGTGTCCACACGTTCACATGCGTTTGATGAGAATGAAAGTTCATGAAGAACTGGATCAAGCTCTGGGCGATTTTTCATGGAGGAATTGTTGAAGGACACGATTCCTTCAGATGACCAATACATGTTTTGAGTATCCTAGTCCGATTCATCCTTCTAATATGGCCCTTGAACTGGTGTTTCCTTCACCATTATGACTACCATTTCCACACTTGTTTCCGCTGTATGACGTACTCCCAATGGTACGCCACCTTATCAAATTGCTCTATGATAGTGCGACACCTTCGAGTCCAACGTCTATACGGTCTCCAAGTATGAGGGCAACTAATAAGCATACGAATGTAATAGCAGCACTCAGAACATCTAGTCGTACACCCAGTCACCGACCAGCGGACCTAAACATTAATATTGTTGAGTGGTTACGATTCACCAACTCATCGAACGTGTTATGATATACGAAAAGAAATAGAATATCTCATTCCTTCCATAATATGTATAAATATACACATATACACATATATCAAATAAGTTTGAAGTTTCATTCAAACTAATTGATTCTCCTAATTGTGATCGCGAAAGGTGATGAACCAGATCCGTTGTCTTGTGACGGTACCACAGATTTATTATCTCTAAGTACTACCGTTTCAACATCCATTATACGTCAAGTTGTTTCACCATTGCCTTCACCAGCTCCATAAAATGTACCTTCAAAAGTACCTTCTAAAATTCCTGCATCACCACATTCAGTTGCTCGTTCTCCATCAGCAGCCGGTATAATTCTTTATGATGTCAATATTAATATTGCTAAGGTAGTACAAAAAATCAACACTTCCAACAGGTGCGACGCAATTAAATTCAGCACCAACTTCCACAATTTCATTTGACTTTTCACAATCTCAAGGACTTCCAGCTACTTTATTCAAAACAGTATTACAAGGTACTGAGTTTACGTTCTTGTTTTGTTTACCACCGCGTATATACAATGTATTTTTAGGGATTATTGAATCACAAGAAGAGTTGTGTGAACCGGAAGCACGTATATTCCACGTATTGATTAATTCTAATATGCGTTTAAAATCATTCGACATATACTTTTCTGCAAATGGTTGCTGTAAAAAGAAGTCGTTGAACAATTTTTGAATCAAACTGTAGATTCTTTAGATCCACAAAAGTTTACAATAACGTTACAAGGGATTCCAGATTTAGCTCCCATATCACATATACATGTGGTTCCTTCAATAGATCATTGTATCCCTTTTACCACAGACAAGGCTATCATACAACTGCCGCAGCTATTACATCTGATCATTTATCATATGCCGTACCTGGTGAATACCCCGCTAATGTAGCTTCTTCATTCGTTGATCATAACGCACTTGGTTATGTAAGTGTTAATATTGATGGATCTGGATCACATACTCATTTCTCATATGGTAATCAAAACAGTAAGGTTTTTTCTTATACTTGGACATAACAATGATGATCATAGGGATGATGATCATAATGATGATGATCATAAGAATGGTGTTCATTATGATAGAGAGGAAGCATAGGACAGTTGAAATAACAATGCGGAATTTCTTTTAATATATATACATATCTTACAAACAAGCTAAGTTATACACAAGAGAAGGAAAGAAGAAAGGATTTACATTTGAAGAACACAAACGGGTGTTTAAATAATTGAAAACGATCACGGTTCTGGTAAAAGGCCTGTCTAAAAGAGTAATACCTTGAAACAAGACTTGATTACATATATATGAACCTACATACCATGCCTCCAAGACTCAAAACGTTATATGTCACACATAACTGAATACGTTTCCTTCTTTAAGCTTTTTCTTAAGGTTGCCAAAGTTATGTCTTATCTGCGTCACAGTTGAAAAATCTTTTGGAATGGTACTTTCTTGAAAAGACATTCTTTCCATCAACATAGGGCAGAAAAAGACAAGGTGCAATTGTATTGTTTTCAACTAGAATCCGCGTTACAATATCTGAATACAACTTGTTCATCACCTTACAACCTGTCTCATACTTACGAGTAGCACCACAACCCGCCGCATCACCTTCATTTACATCGTTATGTGTTCCACGCACCTCTTCGTCGACATTACTTGTTTGTGCTATGTAGCCGTGGTCTCCTGTGGGGACATCCCTAAACCACAAGCATTATCATGGCAGTCGTTCTTCTTCTCATAAACAACAGGACATGAAGTCGATACAACGTTCTGAGTATTTTGTTGGTTCAACTTACGATACAACGTTGAAATGTTGGCTGCAATCAGCTACTCAGATGGTATAATGTATTGAGATGGGTCCGCTATCTGCAGAGCCTTTCTCATCATAGCGGCACTCATCAGTCACAAATCAAATCAACAGGGCAACGGTTGTATAAAGCCGGGGATCTTCTCGAAAGGTCAGACAAAGTCCTTCATCTCTTAGAGTTATTATATATGTCCCTCCTAAGACCTGCTACTCAGATGAAACCCGTAAATTTTCACATATCATAGAACGGAAATCTTGAGAGGACCCAACAGCTTGTAATCTTTGGCTTTCAGCATCGTTCGCTCCTTCACTTCCCATCCATGACGTGAATACACATTCTGGAATGAAGAGATGGATAAGGTCCTGGCGAGGCCCACACTTAATCGCATCTCTCTTTAACAATTAATTAACAGGATTGTCTGCCCTTTAATGATCCCTAATATAATTTCATCTACTCCAGTATTCCGTTCCAACCGGTGGTGACGACTGAGTCGTCATTTAAATCAATAAGTTTAGACAACCATAGATCCGGCAGCCTAACATGTCCATCCTTTTCCAGTAGTAAGTTTTTCAGGTAGTGATCTCCATATACAATCCTAATTAAATGCATTATTTTCAGATCAAGAAGCCCCCAACACACCAATTACTAGAAATTCACGATCCCTCTCGAATCACACAGTTAGTTTACATTCAGCAGTGTTCATTTCCATTTCTAGGTTTGAGGATAAGTTGGGACATTGAACAACAATTATTCCCTGATATCTTCTATCATACGCATCGACAATGAAAATAACCATTTCATGATTTATTACTACTTTTACGCCTACGTACGGGAGAACTCACCCACTTCTCAACCAAACCAAGATACCTCAACTTGACGTACGGAAACTTCTGACATTATACGTACTAAAGCCGAGGGCATGATGATTCTTAATTCTCCATCCTCATGATGGTTCCAGGTGGAAGTGGTCAGTATTCAAAAATGTGTTGACTTACCAAAAATGGAAATACGACTAAATTTTAATTTTTACTTAAGAGTAGAAATTTATACTACAGGGTGTCCGAAAAGTCTTTGAGCGATTTGAAAAATTAATCCAGAAGAGTTCTCTTTATCTTTCGGGGGTTT
>JAULBU010030987.1:0-16553 GCA_032358235.1 Odonthalia washingtoniensis
ATGCCGTTAAGTTATGGCAAAAATCCCATGACACTTTTCCTGATAACAATAACAGTAAGATTTCTACTGCACTTTGTTCAATAGGTTTAAAATCCCAGCTCTACGGTAGGGTCAAACATCTTTGCTCCGGCATAACCGACGAAAAACTTTTGGACGAAGACATATTCCAACTTATAGTCGGATCAATATTCCAATTTGATGCTCTATCGGTTGTTTTTGAAGCCTACAATGGATTGAACTCGCTATGGAACACGCGCCGTGGGAATACAGAATCAATGAAGAACTTTGAATCCAGTTTCTCCGCTCAGGTGGCAAAGTTCAATTCAATATCGAACACTACAAAGCACCCGGAATTAATTACTGCATTGATTCTTTTGATCAATTTCTACATACAATAAAACCAACGTGTGTCTGTTTTGGCTGCTACAGCTCCGTCTGGTGCAAAGTCAAATGTTTATTCATCGAACGATTAATATGTAGCAGCAGTCATTTACAGCACTGTTGCATCTATAATAAAGCAATGCGACGAAAAGAACCAATCGGTCAACCGTTACACCCTGCTTTTCACCAGCTCTGAAGCAATAAAACCGAACAACAACATCCAGAATCGCGGTAGTTATGGAATATCTCTTCAATAATCCAAGGCCCAATATGGCGCTCTTAAATTGAAAAGAATACATGCGAAATGTGTGTAAAGAATGGAAATTGGATTAGGAATCATAATCCTAATGGTTCACTGCCCCATCGCGTCAAGAGTCTAAACAACACGGACTCAAATGAAAAAAGACACTGGAAATGACAAGAAAAACAGTCTCGTTCAATACGGCAGCACTCTTGGCTCAACAGCATCTACACATAACTCTACAAGGCAACCCGGCCTGCTCGTTGATGATGGAGCACCTTATTATGCGACCGTAATGATTGAATTAAATTTTATTGAAGAGCAATCACAGTTAGATGAACCTGTAAAACTAGAACCAGTACCTAACAGCCTATATGGTCACTCTCACTGGCAATATGGGACTGAGTAATATAGCAGTCCCGCTAGTCGTATCCTCGGCTCTGTAGTGATTACTTCAATGTCTGACTCTTGTAGAAACATAAATAGCACCCATCTGGTTTAATAAGGAGCTTCACAGTGGGTTATTGGCAGAAATTTCACTCGCAATGCCAATCTAGAACATTTAGAAAAGAATGCGATATCATTATACGTGGAAGATGTACTGGAATCAATTTCATTGATAGACCATGAGTCCCTAAGATATGTAAATCTTTGAGCACTTTTTATCACTTCTGATACTTCAGTGCTTGTACTTCTAAACGGAAATACACTTGTCAACAAAAGCTGGTCTGAAGTAAAATAGGTTGTCCATAACGTTCACAAGAATGTAAGTGGACATTTGAATTATACTGGTTATCAACTTTTACTCGACAGAAACGAACTATGGAATGATACAGTTTCTTAATATGTTTCAAGTACTATCAAAGACTTTCTAGCACGCAGAGCATCAGCTCTGCCATAGCCCAACAGAAAAGTGTCAATAAGATCTCTCAGCAAGAACTTTAACGACATTGTATGCATTTACCATTTATATCTTGACCATGGACGTCTAATTCATTGTATATATTTAATCTTTCCATTCTCTACCATTCATATTGTTGACACTGATACACTGAAAGGGCTGCAGTTGCATTTGAAGATTCGTGGATTTCTCAGGTCTTGTATCCCGATGCAGTGCATGTTGACAAAGCGTTTCAAATTGTAGAATATAAAGTGTATGCTGACAATCTTGGTTTGACAATTCGTCCTGTGCTCCCCGAACGACACAGCAAAACTTCTATTGAATCAAAACATAGATTTATTCTCAGCATATATCTCCGTCTGAAAGAAGCTGCGTTAAATAATCATGATACAAGACTATATGTCTATAAATCTGTCACAATGTCCAACGATTTATATGGAAACGATACATTGCCAGACTTTGAAAGTGAAAAAGCTTTACGAAGCCTGTATTGTCTTGTCAAAATGACAATATAGTACCTAATGATATTATTGAGGCGTAAGATAAGTTGCAAGCCAGACGAGAACTTGCGCTCATCATGAAATCCAAAGGAGTACAAAAAATACCTCTCCATAGTGGTGATTTGGTTGAAGTTTTCTCAACAAATCAACATGCGATGAGAGATTCTTTGTCAGCTCCAAAGCCAGTATTATCAATCTACTATGCAGCTAGAACAGTATTAACAGTGGATCTACGGCCTGCTACTCCTGAAAACTATTTGGCACAAATGATTCAAGTGTGTCATTGACTCAATCGATGATCTTGTTATATACATATGTCCAGCAAAAGATGTGAGCAAAAAATTCAAACTGGTGGACAGGCACCAGAAAAAAACAGATTATGTTAACATTAATCTAGATGTAGATTTGCTGATGATACTGATATGTTTCTACCGGCGATCGGAGATAATATATGTGTATTGGTCTGTTGATGAAACGTATTATGATGGAGTGATAGATCCTACTGAAGAAAACATAAACTTAAATATACATTACGATGACGGAGAGATCGAATTCCTTGATATGAATCAAGAATGGTGGAAGTTTAATGAAAAGAAAATTCTGTAAATTTGTCTAAGAGATTACAAGTATCCAGTAACGAAGAAAAGGTGTTTTCTCATATGGTAGACTATTTTGGCAATAAGCCAATTTTAAAGCAAAAATCTCAAGGATTCGATTAGCTTCTGCTCTTCAATTCATATAAAACTGTGGAAGAAACATTTCTAAAAACCGTTAAAATTGATCCAAACAACCAGATTCCGGACAGTGTCAGCAATATAACCAGTCACACACTTTACAAAGTTAAACAATGTGATGATGGGTCTCTCAAGTTGAAGTCTCGTATTGCAGCTCACGGCAATGAAGACGATATGAAGAAAATATTGAACAAAGATTGTTCAACATGTCCTCTAAGAGGCCTACGAATTGTTCAATCTGTAGCTGTACTTCATACATAGAAAGTATATAAATGTGGTTTCAAAGCTGCATTTCTACATACCAGAAAAGCATGTAGAGATGTTTACGTTAGACCGCCCTGGGAAAGTCAGATGAAGTCAATGCACATGTGTCTTCTATTTACAGCTGCATATGGGCTGGTCAATGCCAATGCCAAGTGAAAAAGTCACTCCGATGAAGTAATGTTGGATCTAAGACCTGGGAAAATGAGATTCTTCGGAATTAATACGATTCAGCACAACA
This sequence comes from Odonthalia washingtoniensis, assembly GCA_032358235.1. Lineage (NCBI taxonomy): Eukaryota > Rhodophyta > Florideophyceae > Ceramiales > Rhodomelaceae > Odonthalia > Odonthalia washingtoniensis. Next base: position 3,260 of record JAULBU010030987.1, read on the forward strand.
ACCTCACGGTTGAAACGAACGCCAACGATAAATTAGAAGCTGTCACCGAATTTCCAAAAACCAGACCAGGACGTAAGCAATCAGAATAAGACCTCAAAAAATTCGAGAAATCAGTATTTGTCTCTGTTAACAGCTCTATTTGTTGGATATACGCAGCAGATTCGCCTTTCTACTCCTTATAATCAATTTATCCACAGTAGAAAGCACCTGAAACGAAGCTGAGTCATTTCATTGAACAAATTTCTATCGTAATAAAAGCTGAAGAAAATAGGTACTACAATCTCGTACACTCACCGAACAGACACTTCTGGATATTAATTAAGCATGCTTGTATTTTTGGATGCATTGCAAACTGATGAAAATGGTCAGATCGATGTCATCACCGGTTTACTCGTTGGTGATATGCAAAAGATGCCATCTACCATGGTTTATCATGTATTTCCATCAAATCCAAATTTCCAGTCAAAAGTGTTCCAGTGGCTGAAATCTTAGCTGCTAAAGAAGGGGTTGATGAAGGAAAGGTGATAACAAAAGCATAGTCTAAAATTATGTACATGGACATCAAAATGTGTCTTTGTGCCGATTCAAAAGAATTTTTTGCGTCAATGTCTACACAACCTAACTCGATATATAGATCCATTCGAGGTGATGTAAGCTGCGTCTGATTAAAATTTCAAACCTGTGCGGTAGACAAAATATTTTCGGTACCTGGAGATTTGAAGGTCGCAGATTCTCTAAAAACATAAGGACACTCAGCTGAAACATCTTCCTCAACTATCATTAATCACAGCAATTCTAAGTGTGGGTCTAGAAAGCGTTGCTGAAAGCAAGACCTAAGAAAAAAACCTTGCCTAAAAAGTTAGTAATATGAATACGACTCTCATAGTCATATGCGTAAATGCAGGATACTGCATTATTTAACGTCTGTCAACACTGATTGAATCATATGAGTCAATTTTACGTTATGCAACCCGTCAGTCCATGAGTTGTCTCACTAGTATAGTATTTCTTTATTTAATCAGTTGGCATTGAGTGTTATTAATGATTCAATAAACGGGCCACACCTCGTTCGACGCATTCCACCTGTTCAGAAGTACGGATAATTAGACGCTACAAATATAAGTACGTCGTACAGTTTAATACTATAGCTCTTCACCCCCAGATCAGTCCATTCTTACCCTGACGTCACTACTACACTTCTCTTCGCTCGAAGAGCTATTTCGTTCGATGATCATTGTTTTCTTACCGTTGTATAAAGCCATTCTTGAGGCCGTGCGGACGCGGCAACCAGGCGTCCGTTTCTGATCTTGGTTCGCCCTGCCAGATGCCCCACACGAAATAAGGTAGCTGTCGTAACATTTACAGAGGAATTTCGTCGTGTTGATTAAATTTTCAAGTCGATTTTGTTGATGTTATATCGTTGATAACAAGGTCGTGGTGGGTTTACAAAATTATGTTTTGAAACACATTTTATAATCCATTTTTAACAATTTTTCAATTTTTTAGCAAAGAAATGGCGCATATCGAAACATTCATCCATGCCGTTCCCCTCCAAATTTTTATAACAGTAAATTTCCACATGTCCCCCTTCTCGGTTCAACGTCCACAAATTTGTCCTTTTACTATATCCACTTTCCCTTATGTGCATGCTCTTCCCAGTACATCCCATAAAACGTGTCATTTTCCAAATTACACCTTACTTCAATGTCCATCGTAACCCAACACAGCACATTGTACTCCACTCTTTAAAAATTACTACTTTCCACCGCCCCTTACCACAGAAAAGCACCTTTGGCCAATCGCAACCGCGTCTAGCCTGAAAAATATTTACTAAAATTTTGTCCTCTAAATTGACACGTTGTTCTTTCTGGAATATCATGAAAATAGTCACAAATTTTATAGTATTGAATCCCCTCTGATAAAACTATGGCATTACTATTGTTAATTTCACAAAACCGTGGATTTATCATTGTTTAGGGCATCACTACTTAGATTTGGGCAGTGAGAAGCTGGACACCAATCACTCGACAAACAAGTTGATAATACCCACACTATTTAATCATATTAAAAGATCAGTAATAATTCGACCCGACGCCTCAATTAATATTTACGATCTACACATGTGTACGTTTCCAAAACTTGAAACCGAATTTTCGGTCGACAAAGATCACTGTCTTGGATTCGGCTTCGGCGTTCTTCACCATTATAAGAACGACATTCGTGCCATTCCCTTTCCTCCTCCTTTCTTATTCATTCACTTTTCATAATATTAAACCTACCATTTGTATTATTCCCGACTCTGGTATTTATACTCAGATCAAGAAGTCGACCAACCAGTATTGATACAGGTTCGTTCCTGTCTGATTTTCCCCTCGCACTGTCCTGTTGTATCCTCATATTAGTCTCTTCCTCTGACCCATCTTCCTGTAATCAGCTCCTTTAATTACTTACAAATTCATCCCAGCTACTCCCTAAATAGTTTGTGAATCCACATCTACTTACACCGTCATTACCATTACACCCTAAGTCATTCATGAAACCACATCCACTTACAGTGTCATTCTCGTTACCCCCTACTCGTTTGTGAATCCATATCTACCCTGACACTCAAATAATACACGTGGCTATAATATATTACACGACGTTGATTGCCACCGTCACAGATTACTAGCCGTTTGACATACCGGGTATCATTCGACAATCCGGATTCTGATACATTGAATTCGAACCACAACTCGCCATCTTATCTCAACCTACAAAAAACCGCCCGAACCAACAAACCGTAAACACTCATAAAGCATACCAACAACTCAAAACAACCATCCTCAAAAGGAACTCAAAATGGAAAAGATGGAAACCAAAGACACAACTACAGCACGTCAACGACCACACATATCAAGAACAGGACGCTAAACCATATTCAGCAACGAGCAAATAACTCGTTATAAACGGCTCATCAGACAAACGACAAGCATTCGAAAAGGCACACATTTGGCTTCCGAATTAATCATAACTACAAAAAAATTCCTCGATGACTATCCAATAACGGAAGATGGCACCGAAGAAATACCGACTGACAGAGTCTCATTTATCCGAGAATTCAAAAACTGCCTTTCCGGAAATGAAGAACTCTTCAGTAATGAATATTTTAACATGTCATCAGCCGCAGTCGCACTTTCACGTAACATAGCGGATCTCTATGATATGTCCAGACTCATCTCGCGTGACGATACCGCCACTCCAATTCGACCAGCTAGACAGCATGAATGACTCACTGATGTCACACCTATGGCTCGCATCAATAACCCAACGAATCTCACAGGTAAGGGCAACTATACTTGCAGATTTAAAAAAAAAGACAATTTGTCTTCACCCATTCTCCACTAACATTATAGACTCCACATACACAATACCTAACCGAACCGATCTCACCACATACCACCGAGCCGATCCCTCAGAGCCAGACTACACTAACAATATGAACACCACACGATACAACCACAACACCGGCACCAAACTCCCAACACACAAAAACAGCCTGGAAACAGCCTCAACCTCAGAACCATGAAAGCAGATCCCATCCTTCAATGGGACTTAGGGGTGGGGACATAAGCACAAAAAACTTTCAAGAACAAAAACCCCTGCCGACAACACCTGCACTGCCTAACTTCCTCCACTCAACTACAACGTCATATGAAACCTACAACGATCAAGATGATAGATACGGTTATACGGCGAAGATGAACTCCAGACAAGTCACGAACGCTATCAGTTCATACTTCAAATATTGAAGTTTCAGCGGGAATCTTGATTAAAGTATAACCAGCACCCTTAGGGACTACAACGGCTTCGCAACTCAGCTCGAACTAACTTATGGCCAAGAGGCCCTTTTTCCCAAACATCCTAGGTGAATCAGCAAGTACGTTCTTCTAAAACAACATAAGCAACAGCATAGAATTCTTCCAACTCTCTCAAGTACTAACGTCAGAACGCGACTCTCCGGATCGCCAATTTGACGCACAAACACGCCTGGACACTCTTTCCTTACCTACATTTATATCCTAACACAACATAACTGATGAAGGAATTGTTCTGTCAAACCTCGGTGCCTACATGGACCGCCTCAACTCACAATGTGAGAAGATGTTTCGAGCTGAAACATATAAACTTAAAATACTAGGTTCAGCAGTTGCTCGCTATAAATGGGCAACGATGTTGAGAACAAAAGACGTCTCTGGCAACCTTAACTATCAAACATTTCGAACATCACCGGCACACAGCATCACCCTATTCAAAGAGAAATATAAGATATCCAACAGAGAATCAACCTCTGTGACATTCTACGGTTAATATGGCAACCAACAACACAACAAATTCGTTAATAGACAAAGCAACAAACAAATATATCAACCTAATAGATCATTCCAGAATCCTCGGCATAACTACACACAACATACAAGCAATGGAAACCCAAAAGGCCCATTCAACCGCAACGGAAATCAAAACGATCGTGCCAACTGTTACCGCTGTGGATTTACTCCGTGGTCTCCCTCACCTCGATGCCCCCTCTGTGCCATCAAAAGTTTTATAAGCAACAGCCTACGAAAAATCGAACCCTCCGTTTATATATTAGCGGATATAAAAAATGGATTGGAATAAGACAGTTCCAATTCAACTACACCAGAAGAACAACAACTCAATAATGCTGATGAAGTTGCGAATGAATAGGCTGATACCTCCTCAACCCAATTGATCTACATAGCCTCACCAACTCACGAACTTACCGATTCCGACTCGCTGAATCATGAAATTGATGGAAACATCATTGCAGCACACATATCAAATACACTATTCACCTTTACTCCTCACTAAACTATTCTATCTTTCTCTGAAATACCAACAACAATAATAAAAGATGATGATATTTCTACCGATATTGACTCTAACAATGTCGACTGTTTCAATTATCTACCTTTACCGTCTGACTGCTTCACACCAACATTCTGTGTCGACTCAGGAGCACCGCACAGCGTAATAGGTAAAGAATCTTTGAATCAAATGAACAAACACTTCAACATCACCAAATCAACGTTAAAAACATCAAGATTCAGCTTCAGATGCAAGGATAAAACGTACAAATCGTTCGGCACCGTGTGATTTATATTAGCAACACCACCGTCTATAGACTACATCAACTTTTACCTTCACATGTTCGACGTTAATGTACTACCGCTTATCAAACTAGACATTCTCAATAACAACTCCCTGATGATCGATAATGTGAATAACAAATTGGATCACAGGAAACAACTCGATAAAGATGGTCACATATACTACGTAGAACAATGTTTTCTACCGCTATACCGATGCTCATAATCACACCTTCACACTTTTATGCACCCTATAGAAAAGATTAATGTCAACTTCTCATCCAGTGAACCAAAAAGGATTCATCTCCAACTCTTTCACCCGACTGCAGCCAAATAATTCAACCTCCTCAAGTGGACACATCCATCACAAACCAATTCTGAAACCATGAAGATTCTTCAGGACATCTTTGTTTGATGCGATCATTACGAAAGATTCACATCGGCGCAACTCAGATTTAGAGTCTCTTTCGGCTCCGACTCTGCGAGATTTAACGAGAGAATCTTCATGGACGTTTTCTTCATCACAATAATAAAAACGAAACATTCCATTCTGCATATCATTGATGAAGTAACACGTTTCAGTTCGGCAATCAATATAGAGAACTTGGAAAAGAAGACAATCTCGAATTGCTTAATTAAAACCTGGATCTCAATCTACACCGACCTACCAAATTGGGTAATTGTATACCAAGGTTAAAACGTTGGTAATTCATTCATCCTATTGGCCTCTTTTGATTGAATCAGAGTGGAGCAGACGGGAATAGAAGCACATAACAGTCTATCGATCTGTGAAAGGTACCAGGCCCCAATACGCAAAACGGTTCGGAAGATAATGACCCAACACCCTAAAGCAGGCTTCTAACTCTTGCTGGAGCTAGCGGTGAAAGCCATAAATGACACCGTTGGATCCGATCGACTAATTCCATCCGCATTGCTTTTCAGGGAATTCCCCCTCCTCGAGATTCCGGACACCTGCTCCAGAAGTCCAACCTCAGACAAACGTGGTGAATTAGAAACATTTACACACAAGGAGATGCGATGCCATATCGATACTATGAAAGTGACACGAGTACTCAAACACAATGTGCCTTCTGCGACAGAAATTGTATATGATCCAGGAGATGAAGTCCTGATTTGGAGAGAAAAAGAACATACGACAAAGAATGGTGAATACCTAGGACCATATAAAATATGTTCAATTTACCGCCACTCCATACTTGTTTAAATCTTTGATCAACCAAATGCAAAGGATCGCCCCTTCGACATAAGTCAACTTAAATCATATCCATCACCAAGCATACTCTCTTCACAAATTCTCACCTATCTCCATCAATCTTTCACACACTTCATATCTCCTAACCCATCAGATGACTGCTTCCTCACCGAGATCATTCCATTAAAACATCCACGCTCCCAATCACCTGAGATACTGGCAGCCCGAAAAAATGAAACGAAAAATCTGATCAAACAGGATACTTTCAAAGTGATTCTTAAAGAAGACGTACCCGAAATTTACAATATCCTCCCAAGACAATTTCTTCTTACTTCAAAATCAACCATAACTGGAATTGTGGTACACAAAGCAAGCTTACTCATAGGTGAACACCGAGATAAGCTCAAGAACTTTATGGTATATTCCTCCCAAACTTTTCAGCCTGCCTCAATACGCCTTTCATAAGCCATAGCTTCCATCTTTGGGTTCAACATTTGAACACTCGATGTAACTCAGGCTTACCGTCAATCTTCAATACCACTTACGCGCGACTTATTTCTCAATTCTCAAGTACCAATAACTGGAACTCAGTGCTGATGAATGCATGCGAATCCTACAACCCCTCTATGGTTTATCTGAGTCTGGAGACTTTTGGTACCAGACTTTCCAACAGCACCACAGCAACAACCTAGGCGTGCAGCATCTATGATCTGACTCTAGTTTTCACTACATACTCCGCGACTTCCTTTTATCTAGCATGTCTGCAACATATGTAGACGACCCCTACGCGCCGGCGACCCTTCATTCAAAACACTGTCACATAAAACTCATAAACGCTTCGATATGAAGCCATGCTCCAAAGAGCCATGTGACTTCTCTGGTTTTCGTTTACTACACAAAGACTATATCGTTCAACAATCACAACGTCTCTACATATTAAAACTGGAACAATTAGACAAAGAAGAATCATTCAAGGCAGTTTAGTCAATGAGTATGAGACTCGCATGGCTCTCTCACATCACAACAGGCTGCGCCTACGAAATCTCAAGACTTGCTCAAGTACCCGAATCAACATTTTCAAACACGCCTTCTACATTTATGACTCAAATTAATTTAGCCACCCTATATGCATCACGATACTATGTCTACATCACATTACCGCAACTTGAATTATCAGCATTTATGATAACAGGTTATTCCGACGCTTCCTTTGGTAATAACCTTGACCTCTCCTCGCAGCTAGGCTACATAACACTTTCACAAGATGCATCTAATAGCGTAGTCCTGATCATTTTAAAATCGTACAAGGTAAAACGCCTCTGCCGATCTTCCATTTTCACAGTGGTCATTTCATTCAGCAACCTATTTGACGCATCTTTCACCTTACGTTCCGAAATATCAAAACAGATCAACCGCATTGTCATCCTTGAACTTCTGACAGACTCGAAAAGGTTCGACATCACTATCAAAGGCTCATGCGCGAGCTAAAAATGACTCATGCGCGACGTGGCGGCTGTCTTCCAAGGTTTTAAAGATGGATACATCTCCAACATAGGCCTGGTCCGTTATGAATCAAATATCACCGACGGCATTACCGATCCGATGACTCAAACCACATTTAGAACTATTCTCCTTTCCGGAAGCCTCTGTCCTGACCCAACACAATGGATCATATGTCATGGTCCTGACGTCTCATCCTAATTCCTAACCACATACCATAACTCTCAACTGATACACAAAAAAACTATCAACATCGATCAATACTAAATACAAATCATGCTTCTAAAATCATGAAATACACACCAAATAACCATATCAACCTCAATCAATACAAAATACAAATCATAACTATAAATCATAAAATTCACATCATACTGCAAATATATATATACATGTATATATACATATATATAACTGTTTCCACACAAAAAAAAACATATCAACGTAGATGCATGATGACGCAACCAACATTGAGAATACTTATAAATAATAATATTCATGACTGTCTTAACAGCGAATAGGGGGACTGAGAAACTGGACGCCAATCACCCGTCAAACAAGTTGATAATACCCACACTATTTAATCATATTCAAAGATCAGTAATAATTCGACCCGACGCCTCAATTAATATTTACGATCTACACATGTGTACGTTTCCAAAACTTGAAACCGAATTTTCGGTCGACAAAGATCACTGTCTTGGATTCGGCTTCGGCGTTCTTCACCATTATAAGAACGACATTCGTGCCATTCCCTTTCCTCCTCCTTTCTTATTCATTCACTTTTCATAATATTAAACCTACCATTTGTATTATTCCCGACTCTGGTATTTATACTCAGATCAAGAAGTCGACCAACCAGTATTGATACAGGTTCGTTCCTGTCTGATTTTCCCCTCGCACTGTCCTGTTGTATCCTCATATTAGTCTCTTCCTCTGACCCATCTTCCTGTAATCAGCTCCTTTAATTACTTACAAATTCATCCCAGCTACTCCCTAAATAGTTTGTGAATCCACATCTACTTACACCGTCATTACCATTACACCCTAAGTCATTCATGAAACCACATCCACTTACAGTGTCATTCTCGTTACCCCCTACTCATTTGGGAATCCATATCTACCCTGACACTCAAATAATACACGTGGCTATAATCGATTACAAGACGTGGATTGCCACCGTCGCAGATTACTAGCCGTTTGACATACCGGGTATCATTCGACACTCAGTTGACTATAAATAGTACTATTTTTTTGTCGACAAGGGGGAATACAGAACGGTGAAACATGTACACAGTTGGATGAAGGACCGTGCACAGTTGGACTTTGATATTAATATGTAGTATCTAGACATTTTTAAAATGCCTATGTCCAGTACGGTACAAATGCGTAATGTGTGTGTCACCGTTATCTGTAGCCAATCAACATGCCGTTCACTGCTATTTATACTTCTCGCCGTACCATGACGAGAAACAGAATGTGTGCGATATATTTTTCACTTTTTAAAATTGAAACAGTATCATTTACGTATCGCTGAGGGAGTTCCATCCCTCCGAGAGAAGAAAACTACAAAACAAACTCAAATAGAAAAATTATGAACATGTCAAAATTCGAACCCGCGCACACAACCTTCACAGGAAACATCGTCCCTACTCTCCTCTCCAACACTTCAGGACCATATCCCTTGAGAATGAGCAAGTAAATCACCCCTTAGCGATTTTGGGGATTTTGCAGTAGTAACCCCCTCATTTGCAAATCCTTGACTTGGCACCACCGTCCTGAGCTTACGAGTAATTGCTTACAGTACACCTTTTTTCTATATTGACTGAATGTGTAGATTGATCGAGATTCAAATTCTGATTCTAAAAATCTTCTGCGAAGTACAGTGAGGATTGAAACGGTCGGAAACGTGTGTTGTATCTATTGGCCTTCCAAACTGGACATGATATGCTGAGAGTGATGACATGCATACCTTTTTGACCGCACTTGGAACGAAATTTGTTGACTGTGTCACTGCTTAACGGAGACAATTGAAGGTGGTACGTTATATCACCAATTGCACGGTCAAATCTGGAATAATTCTAAAGCGAACTGTAGGAATTTTACAAGCGGCGAGAGGTGGGTGAACGAAGCGTAACATCTACATGCATTGATCGTGAGGGAAAGGGGTAAAAAGGAGGGACATGCGGGATTCAGGATGGACCCTTGTATTGGAACAGGAAGAGATGTTATCTGCTGTGGTACAACTGCAGCACCAAGTGGACAAACTTCTTCCTCAATGCAAAACCGATATGGGACATATGATGAATAGAACGAAGGCAATGCAAAGACGAGAAGAATGAAAAATATTGGATGGAGTGAACTAACAATGGAAATGGGGTCAAATTTCATATTTGGTGAGTATGTATGTACTGATTGGATCTTTGAACAAATTTTCAGCATCACGAAGGTGTTGTTCAGGTATTTTCGAACCGTGCTTGTTCTGTTCACGCCTGACGTATGCGTTCCGTTCTTTGAAACCGGTAACTTTGGAAAAGTATCAACAGACATACTGCTACTGTCTGTAATTGCTACCTTACGGTCAGGAGAATAGGCGGACATTGGCGATTAGGATGTATTTTCACCGATTTCGGAAATAAGGAAGTATGTTTATTAATCCTGTTCTTTCCTCAAAATGGAATAAGGCAATGTGTTATTGAATCGCAAACCGTCCCCTTCATAATTGGAAAAAATTGAGGAATCCTTCAAACTAAAAGGATTTCCTGGTTTTTGCTGGATTCTTTGACTTTGTAGATATCAGGGAGAGAAATCACCACAGACGTGGGCACAGTGCAGTACATGATGAAGACTAGAGATCGTTTTCTGTAGAACTATGGACTGACTGTGACAATTACGGTTGGTCGTGGTCGCCCGTTGCAGTATGATAAAATAGGAAGAACAATGCAATCATGGATTCACCTCTCATCAACTAAATATTCAGATCGAAAGTTGATTTAGTACACAGCGAATGATATAGCATTGAGCTATCGCAGCGTACGAGGGAGATAATGTACTACCTGGTAGAATGGAAATTATTCAAAGTGGCCTATTTTTATTGAAACTACAGGTATATCACAGGATGTCGGGAGAAACCTTTTGAGTAAAACACACGATACCGTTCGACAGGAAATTGAGGTTTTATTTAAACTATTAAAAACAAGATATAGAATTATTATACATTGTTGTACGTTATGGGTCAAAGGATGAATCAACTGTAATTCCGGATCCTTCTATCATTATGCATTATGCAATGATAAAAATGAATCAAGGTATAGATATTGATAGTGTTGAAAATTCCGAAACGGTGATTGCTCGTATCTTTGGAAGTCGTCACGGTTCTGGTGGTAATGGGAGTGACGTTAATGGTACCAGTACTGACCTTGTAGGGAAATGTAAATTTACTGGTGAAACCGAACGGATTAATTTGGAAAAGGATCTGATGATGCATAACGAAGAACATCAAAAATGGTCTTATATAGTTTAATATGTAGTGTAGAATTTGCATGAATGATGAGAAAGATCCGAAACTCTATGTATGAATGATGTGGTAGAATTCCAGTTGGAAGTTAATTATTTCAGACAGTGTTGTATCAAAACTATAATAATGTATAATATGTCGATAATACAAATATAGTTGTGTGCCACCGTACCTTTTGTATGTTGCACCATGGGTGATGTAGAAATTTATTAAAGTGTTGTATACTTATATGTACAACAACCACAAATTTTTGAATTTGTTTAAATTGAAATTTAGGTTCTACAGAACTGTGAAAATTTTTTGATGTGTACCAATCGGAATGTATCGTTGTCTTCCCTTTAATCAATATTTCAATTAAGAAAACGTTTTTCGCCAAGATAGAAACATTTTCAGAAACATTTTTCAGTCGAATAGTCCACCAACTCCATAATTTATTTCCCTCCACTGCCTCCCACATGTACATACAAATTTGCAATGAGTATTTCATGAGAACAAAGAGTTACTGCTCCATGTAGAGAAGTGCATCGACAGTTGGGTAAATTTCCAACTCGAACTAGAATATAATGATTATCTTTATGTAAAGGCATTGTATTTCTAAGAATTGAATGATATACTCCATGTTTTTTCTAAATCAATATCCTTACGATAACACTATATCAACACGTCCATCCAAATCTAAATCTACAGCAACTGCTTGATCACCTCTTGGATATGTCTTTTTTGTGTTACGAAATATACCATTCTTATTATTTATCAACCTCATATCATATCGTGAATATTGAGATTTCATTATATCTATCCATCCATCATTATTAAACACGGTAGTTGTTACACCTGTCAATTTTGTATTTTTAGGTATTCTTGACTCATTACATACATCTATATATTTACCGCCCATATTGTTTAATAATTTATCACTTGTAATTTTTAATATTCCATTTACCTATTTTAATTCACCTCTATTTGTTTTAGCAAAATTTAAATCCCATAAACCATCATTAATAAAATCAAATTCAGAAACATCATAATACCAAGGATTTTATTTAAATCAATTTGAAATAATTTTTTAATAATATCCAATAATTGAAATGAAACCAATGTTCATTCATACATTCTTCAATTTTCCCATGTCATCAATTCAACACGGCCATCACCATGAATATCAGTTACACAACCATTTGAATTACCATCACTTTCAAAACGGTTATTACTTCTTCTACATTTTAATATATTTCCTTTTGTACTTGAAATATATACGATTTGATCTACTTCCTTTTTTCATTTGCGCATATCATAAAACTATTTCACGTTTACTACAATTCCGTTTGAGATTTATCATAACAACTTATTGTCCTCTACCGTTTACAGGTAATTCTTGTGGTAATGATACATCTTTAGCATTAAATAATAATTGTGGGTTTGGTCGATTGATAAATCTTCAATATCATCTGTTTTAATGTCTGCAATACATGCACCACCATATTTTATACGTGTTCCATGTCGTCTTATTAATCCAACTTCACTTGATACGTCACGAAATCGTTGTGAACTTGTCGTTGTTGTTATTGTTGCTGTTACTAATAGCAGTTTAAGTATTAGTAGTATAGGTCGGGAAGGAGTTTAATAAAAATATGATGATGGTGATTGTGAGCAATAAACGTTATCGATTTTGATTGATAAAAATGTGCATATATCATGATGACAATATGGATGATGACAATATGATGATGATGGTAACATGTTGTTGTTGATGTGACAAAAAATGAAGATGGATGCATTTATTTCGTTTAGTTGAGATAGTGATTATTGGGGGTTGGTAGTGTTTTTGTTTTTGTTTTTGTTTTTGTTTTTGTTTTTGTTTTTGTTTTTGTTTTTGTTTTTGTTTTTGTTTTTGTTTTTGTTTTTGTTTTTGTT
>JAULBU010030998.1:0-16540 GCA_032358235.1 Odonthalia washingtoniensis
GATTAATCGCTTATTCAGTTAGCGAACTAAGAGATTCTGACACACGTGTTCAAACTTAGAAATTCTACTTTTAGTAATATGGTCAATCACTGAAAGGAGAATTATACTACACATGAAGCTCGGGCCTTGATCCGAAGTGGAATTGGATTCATTTAGTATACATATCCACCCTCACCAGCGCGAGGAAGTCAATAAAGAAGGGTTAGATATTTACGATTACATTTACGAATTTCTCAGAACCCCAGACTTGAAGACAAATTATCATACGACTATCGAACCACCCCGCCTGGCATTAACTAGCAACTCGCCCACAGTGCAAAAGGAGACCTAACAGTCTCCTTGAGACCTCTGAACCCCGGGAGCTCTCAGGAGGTAATAACCACACCTTCCCACCTAATTAGCTCAAAGATACTTCATCGTATCAGCAACATAGGTCGACAATAGGGCTTATCATTTGACTCCTCGTTAAGTGGATAAACGCCCATAACTGACCACTAAGTGATGAACCCAGCCCCTGATCCCCTTTTCAAGACTATAATTACCCACACTCAATACCATCTCCATAGAACAGCATCCTCAACTTCTCTACACGTGTACCATCATATACAGCTAGACAGCCACTTACGATACTTTAAATGGTTACCTACACCACAGTACACAGTTAGATCCATGCTTCCCTACTTCTTATATCTACACGTGTCCATCCTAGTCTTACTATCTAAGCTTCCGCCGGCAAACAAGGATCAGTGCCTTGGTTTCGCTCTTGGTGTTCTTCTCCTCTATAAAAATGCCACCAGCACCATTCCTTCCTCTCAGTCTCCTTTCCTTTCTTTTTACTACTACAATAAACTCTGTTTACTGTTGTTACCGTATGGGTATTGATACGCTAATAATCTAAAAGTCACTCACCTATTCGTATTGATAAGAATAATTTTCACTTGTCATTAGCGCAGTTACTTCACCCCGGCCTCCGATCTTCCTTTTCACTCCCTCTACCCATCAGCCATCATCTTCCTCCTTCTACACTACGACCTCGATGAGTTCATAACAATTCAATACTCCTCCCTACAGTACGGACATCATCCTCATTTAACGCGTACTGTACTAGATCCTCCACGATCCAGACCTCCGTAACTGCACCCAAAACTCTCTACGATTGTCGCGCTCCCCGGGGACCGCTCGAAATCCACATCCAACACTACACAATAATACACTCCTCAAATCACACGTGGCTGTATTCGAACTCCTGACGCCAGTTGTAGTCGCCACGCATACAGCCGTTTCGCCAATACCATATTCCTTCGACAATAAGTATACATTTCGCACCCTATAGTGCTACCTGATTGACAGACTCACATACGTCATTATTATTACTGTTACTTTGTTCCCGCCATAAAAGGTAACTATCACCCGACATACATACTTGTTTTTCCATATAGATATTTCGCATATCTTCAAAATAAAATGTAGGCCGATTTATAGTAGACGTCGACACTATGCTTTAAGAAGAATCAAATACAGTCGTCCCGGAACCATTCATACTGTTCATCCAGGAACATGTCATGAAGTGAACAACATCCAAAAAGTTCCAAACAGAGAGGGGATTTTCCTGTCTTCGCAACCATGAGCCGAGGTGCAAGATTTATGCTCCGAGCAGAGCAAAAAAAACTCAATGGTGGATGGACATCATCGAAAATTTTACCGGTCCAGGTGAGTTAATTGTGGATCCCTGTGTAGGTACATTTTCTGTGGCTATGGCATGAATGCTACTACCAAAGCACAGAAAATTTGTTGGGGGTGATATTGATGATTAATGTTTGGAACTATGTTTGATTCCACTGGTTACAGTTTTTGATCGGCAGTTACTCAACAATAATTCAGACATTGTCGGCACGGAAGAAGATATTGAAACTGCACGGTTATTTCTAATACATGTGAACGCCATTGAAGTGAAAAAGGAAGGTTTGTATAGGAGATTCCTTCTGGCGTTCCTGCTCTTCACAAATTTCGGAGCCATATTCTTCACTTCGTTTTCCAGTATATTGCGGAACCAAATGTATACAACAATGGTATACCAATTCCGTGGAATATGTGGAGGTTATCGTGGAATCATTCATTTGATGCAGCACCAATAGAAGCGTTACGTGATCTGGAAGGAGGGGTTCTAGGTTTGAGCGTTAAAATGTCCACTATCAAACACGATAAGGCTGGTTTGGGGGTTTCCACAGAAAAGTCGTTTGTCCAATATTCTATTATTGGTTATTACCATGGAACCTTCGTTTACAGAAATATTGGGGAAGCACTTCTCTTACAAAAACATATGACGAGGGGTTGCTTTCTGTAACAAAATTCCAGTTCACGAAATTTGGTTTTAACTATACCCAAAAGTTCACCGCAGCAGACGGAAGCAAGAAGAGCGTATGGATTGTAGCAGCACCACGTGAGTAACAAAATACATCAATGAGTTTTCCTATATTCCTGATGATAATCCAACTCTTCATGAAAAAATGGATGACCCAAAACTTTAAAACTGCTGTTTTGTGCAGAATAAGAAGTTGAGAACAGATGTAGCTGTAACTTCGTACAAGACTTTGGAGATTCGGTCGTAACATCCCATTACAAATGGTTTCGTACTTTTCCTTGATTACGGTAGCGATCAGGTTCATCATGTTGACACCAATTAGTATATTCCGACTATATATTTTTATCAATATACATTAACCATAGCATTTTCATAGCATTATCTAAAATACTTATTTTCTTTCATTCATCTGCGCCATGCCCTAAAAAATATTTCATTCGTACTTGTCAATGTTAGTAACAACGAACACTTCCGTTCGTGCGACACGCATGGGGATGATGGTGCGTGATAGTGAGGGACGATGGTGGGTGATAATGGACGGTGGTGCTTGATAATGACGATGATGGTGTGTGATTAGGAATGATGATGATATGTGATTAGCATGATGATGGCAGTGCGGATTAATAATGAATGTAGATGATAACGATGATGGCGGTGCGTGATTTATGATGATGGCGGTCTGTACATCTGGAAGTGGTGACGATTTTCAACGATTAATGTAGATGAAAAAGATGACGGTGAAATGGTTCCGTATACAAAGATGAGAGGCACGAAGAGGAGTGCACCGTGGAAATAACAATAACCGCTAACAATCAAGGAAAGGAAAAGATAACAACAGACAAACAGGGCGAGCGTATAAGGAATTGTCATACCCTGCTACAAAAATTACGTTGTGCTGTACAAAATTACGGTGTGCTATACTGACTATCAGGCGATACATCATTTCATTCAATTTCCGAATGATATTTTGGTACACGTGGTAAGTTAAAAATGATATTTACTGTAGATCGAATAACGATCTCAGTACAATACGATTACACGTTTGTATGTAGTTTGAGCGATATCGATTGGAATCATTCCAATCCCAAATTTCTGATATACATACTTTTCCGTCATCGTGGACGAAGAAGAAATAAACTGAGGAATACATATTTTAGACAATTGAATAATTAATTTCGTTTCTCATCGATACTCCAGAAGTATAACCGGACCGAGGTTGTACTGTCAACAAAAACCAGCACAGCCTACCGCCGGGTAATAACCAGCGATATAGCGAGATCGTCGACTCGACGTTTGTTTTAATTCCCACGAATTACATCGGGAGGTAGTAACCCGCCTTCAGACAATTGAGACCATGAAGGTACTTCAACGTACCAGGTCTACGACCCAAATCGCGAGTAGCGGCTACCTATCGAGCGGAAGCGACATAGGAATCACTAACTGGACCAGCGCTTTTCTCTAATAACCTCCATAATTGCATAACCTCGTATTTATTCACCTAACCCATACCCAGACTGCAACTATTCTTTGAAAGAATCTACAGTACACTTACTTACCACAGTATGGCTCTTATATATGTTTCGACTTCCATTCAATCCTGTAAAAAATATTTTGTCGTTTTTGTCAAACTGGACTTCAGATCCTTCCTCGCTGTCACCAATACTCACATTAATGTAACACAGCATTAGGTTGACTCGGACCTAGTAGCTCCAACCTAGCTACCTACTACTGTATACACGTGTGATACGCTGGGTTCCTTTCGAACCTTCTGTTAACCAGGATCATCTGTCTCTGTATCCGCTTCCAGCGTTCTCCTCCAGTATAAGAACGCCACCAGAAGAATTCCCTTTAGTTATTTCAAGTCCCTTACTTTTTAATTTTACAATCATAAACTTTACATTTTGTTGTTACCGTCGGTGTGTAGTCGCTCTGACATTTATTAAGTCACCAATGTTGTACAGTTGCAACCTCGCGCTCGTCCTATTGCCCTTTCCTATTTTCTATTAGTGAGCTTCACAGACCTTGCCCACCGCCCTTGAATTTGCTTCACACTTACATCTCTCCACCTTCCACTATCCAGCCAACAATGATATCACCTCTCTAACTGCATACACTTCACATTACAGTATTCTATTTCAAACGAACCTTATCGCATATCCTACTGTATAACGCATTCGCAATTTACTCCCTAATTGAATAACCTACATCACTCGCTCACACGTGTCATACCACACCCGACGCTGATTGTACAACGTCGAGCTATTACACAGATCGTGTTAATGTGTATTATTCAACAATCCGGATTCTTATACACATTTTACTGTTAAAAAAACACAAAGTTCGAACTACCATCAACCCTGATCACATCACATCATCATAAACAAAAAAAACAACAACAATCAAACGATCAAAAGCGTCAAGGACAACATCAAAGTCTCCTTGCACGCACTCTACGCCCCTGCTTACAAATCACCAAAACTAATAATACAAAATCATAAAATGAGAGCGACATAATATGGAAGAATAAAACCCCACCTCGCCCACACAAATAACACCTCATACATCATCTCAAGCCTCAACTCCAGGTAATACAAACCCATTTCGCCCAGATCAAATTTTCAAGTATAAACGACACCTACGTCGCTCACAATCAGTAAGAGCAACGAAAGATCTGGCACTGGAACTCAAGATAGTGGCAAGAACCTTTTTAGAAGAAAACCAGATACTCAAATATGCCTCTCCCCTTCCTATAGAGAGGAACACTCTCCTGCAGGGCATTCGAGGAGAACTACCTAGTGATGTACAGTTCTTCGCGGATGAATACTTCCAGATGCAGTTGGGGACTCTAGCCTTTCTAAAAGATATCTCAAATCTATACGGCTTCCCAAACCCATTATTACTCCTCTTACCACATTTGCTTCTTCCCGAAGAAGACTCAAACAATACACGTGTGATGCTCCATCTCTGGATCGCAATCATAACGTAACGAAGTAACCTGTTATTAAATTTAATCATCTCAACTTTCAACATTCGAAGAACCAGTCTCAACACTTCAACACCAAACAAAGACATGTCACTACCTGTATCGTCCCCATCTTTAACTCCCGAAGACATCATCAACATAATGCAAACACCAACGGCACTTCCACCTGTACTAAGTCCTATCCTTACTCCCGTAACAATCCCTACAACGCCGATCATTGCTAACCCTATCCCCATTCCCGCCCCAAAACAACACTATATACCCACATAAAATCTACCCCAGCCGCAACACCACCCGCGTGGACTTCATTGAAACGAAAATACAGAAAATAAAATACCACGTCGTAATCATAATAATGATAACTAAGGCACAGACTATAATGACGATGATGAAGAAGACAGGGACACAATTCAGACCTTGAATACCGGTCCAGTGGCCAACTCTCTAGCCAGCCAATTTTGATATAAAACCTTTTCGGGCGA
Source organism: Odonthalia washingtoniensis (assembly GCA_032358235.1). Classification (NCBI taxonomy): domain Eukaryota; phylum Rhodophyta; class Florideophyceae; order Ceramiales; family Rhodomelaceae; genus Odonthalia; species Odonthalia washingtoniensis. The sequence goes on from JAULBU010030998.1 coordinate 5,828, forward strand.
TGTCGCTGAAAGCATAAGTAACTAAATGAGGGACTATTCTCTCTTCACAGGTCAACTAGAGCTAAGCGACTCACTAAAGTCTCTCTTCTTTCTGAACATCCCAAAAGAGCCAGATAAGACCAGTTTTTTAAAAAGTAGTTCAGACGCCATAACCTTTGATGAGATCAAGAACATGGTGCTGATGGAACTCTATTCTGCCGATAGGCAGAAAGAAGCACAAATACGCCTGGATCATTTAAATCTCCGTTCCTTTATGATCGAACACGAAATATCAGACGTGGCGATTGGTCTGACAAAGTTGTGTCCCTATATTGACAAGCTCATACCCTAATGCTCACAAATATTTAGTAACGATACTTACAAGCTAAAAACCTGGAGTACTGCCTTCTCATCGTATTAATGGTCTCGGAGCCCCCGTACGAACGAAATAAGTTGAAATCGCAATTATCGTTCTTTCGAAACCGCCCTCGCTCATTCGATAACTTTAGAAAAAGACAATTTACTCTAGAAAGACGAGACCGATACGGAAGCAAGTTCTATGACACTCTTTGTACAATACTGTAGGAGATCGCATAATCGCTTTGGTAACAAAGAAATATTCAGAAGACAATCATACAATCAGACAAATTTCTACAAACAGGTTGGCCAAAACTATGGATCAACTTCTTCCTACAATAACAGGAAGAATTACAAAAAGAATACTAACAAATCTTGCTACCGTTGCGGACTCTCCCCATGAAACCCAAGTCACCACTGCTCTCCAGGACCTATAAATAACTTTATAAATACCAGGTTGAAGAGTGGTGGAAAATCAGTTTTCATTTTAGCTGATATCATCAACGGTTGCGAGCTGGAACAACAGATCCCAAGACCGACGGACAGATGATTTAAACTAACCTTCAAAGTGACGAAGGCTAACTAGAAATATTCAATATAGAACTCAACCATTCATAAACTGGAACCGCAAGTGCATCACTTTCAAACGAACCGGGCAAGACTTACGATGCGTCAATTTTACAATCACACATAATCAATATATTCCACTACTCATTAGCTACAACGCTTGGAAGGTCAACCGATTTTACATCCTCAACCGTTACTGAGGTAAAGCGTGATGATTCCATTATTATTAACTTCACGAGTATCGACATACTTAAAACAAGATGTTCTGCTAATGACAGATTCCTCCCCGCCTTCTTTGTGGACACTGGCACCCCATGAAGTGTCATAGGAAAACAATCACTGCAAAATATCACCGATTTCTTCAACATCGACAACACAATTTCCGATTCCAACTTCTCCTTTAGATTCGGATGTAATGTATTTTGATCACTACTCACAGTCTCCTTCATGCTAGAAACAACCTCATCCATTTCAAACATTACGATATCCCTCGACACAGCTCATGTCCATATCCCACCACTCCTCGGCCTGAACGTCCTCGATCAAGAACAATTGATGATAGACAATGTCAACAACAAGTTGACACGCAGAAGATAATTCAAGCGAAATGACAAGACTTTCTACTATGAACAATGGTACGTACCCATTTATCGCAGCCTCATCTTCCCATCTTCATACCATACTCACACCCCTTAGCACATTTAACATAAACTTTACATGCAGAGAACTGAATAGATTTCATATACAATTCTTCCATCCAGCACAACAGAAACTCTTTAATCTCCTCAAAAGGACCCACCCCTCCGAAGCCTACCCAAGAACTCTCCAGCTACTACAACATATCACAGACAAGTGCGACCATATCAAAGGGTATGCACTGCACCACTGCGTTTCAGAGCTTCCTTCGGCTCTGATTCTGTCCGATTTAAGGAACGCATCTTCATCGATATTTTTTACATAATTATAAAGAAAAATAAGAATACCATCTTACATATTATCGATGAAGGGATCTGGTTTAAAGAAGCGATCCACCTGAATACTACGGACACAAAAGCCGTATGGAATGGTATAATGAACATATGGATGGCTATCTATGCGGGTTTGGCCAACTCTATAATAGTAGACCAAGGCTAAAACCTTGGCGAACCCTTCATTCGACTCGCTTCCTTGGACGGCATCATCGTGGAGAAGACAATCATCGAAGCCCATAATTTACTTAACATTTTCGAACGGTATCACAAACCGATCAGGAACACCGTTCCTAAAATACTGCTCGACTTCCCACTCACGGACTTTGACTCGGTACTAGCCTTGGTACTATCCTTGCCAATGAAGTCAATAAATGGCACAACTGGTCCAGACGTCTTCATCCCTTCCGCTATCTTATTTGGAGAATTCCCACGTATATACATGCCAAATGAATTAGGCAGGCACCTCACTAGTGACGAGAGAGGTTTGATTGCAGCCTTGGCAAGGACTGAGATGAAAATTCACATAGATATGATGATGATAGTAAGTTCCCTCCGCCATAACGTCTCCAAAACAACTGACGGTACATACGAACCAGAATATCACGTTTTAGTCTGGCGCAAAAAAATACATTCCAACAAGAACGGAGAATATCTGCGTCCGTTCAGAGTAGACTCTTTTGAAAAACATTCTAAGCTCATTCATTTTTCCGATCAGCTTAACTCCCAATCACGCCCTTCCTCGACAACACAAGTCAAGTCATATATCTCTCCTAGTTCGCTCTCTACGTCCTTCTTCAAGGAATATCACGTAACATTCAATAAAGTTTCCTCTCCACCTATTACGAACGATGTCTTCTTAACAGAAATCATCCCGTTAAAAGACGAGCGAAGTAAATCACCATAAATTCTTTACACTAGAAAACTGGAGGTAGAAAACCTAATAAAACTAGGAACATTCAATGTCGTACTAAAGGAAGATATACCACCGGATGCCAATATCCTTCCTGGTCGCTTTTTCTTGGATTTAAAATCTAGGATAGACGATTCCATCCTACACAAAGCAAGATTTTTTATAGGCGGCCACAGGGATAGATTGAATCAATTTATGGTACACAGCTCTCAGACACTTCAATCCTCATCTATTCGTCTCCTTCTGGCTTTGGCTTCCATCTTCGGCTTCCCTGTATGGACATCTGATGTCACACAGGCATATCTCCAATCTTTAATCCCACTCTCACGCAACCTCTTCCTTGAAACTGAAGTTCCAGAGCTATAACTAACCCCCGATCAATGCCTCCATATCCTTCGACCGGTTTACGGATTATCAAAATCTTGCAACTTGTGGTTTCACACTCTACAAAAAAACCACATAAACGATCTTCTAATGAATCAACTACAAGCTGATAACTCTTTCAACTACATCCGCATTAACAACAAGCTCAGTGTATTGTCTTGAACCTACGTGGACGACTTGTTGCGCGCGGGAGACTCTAATTTCCACAAACTTTCTCTCAATAATCAGCACAGATTTGACATGAAACCCCAGTCACTCCTCCCATGTAACTTCTCGGGCTTTAGACTAAATCCAGCCTCAGCACACGAGCCAATGATACGATCACAGCGACACTATATGGAAAAGCTAGAAATCCTTCCGATTTATGCAACGTTTAAAGCATTCGGTTCTATAGGTTTGCGAATTGCATCTTTGTCGCATACGAGACCGGACTGCGTGTTTGAAATATAGAAACTTGCGTAAATCACTGAGACTTCATTCACCAATACGTCTTCAACCTTCATAACTCAAATGAACCGCGCCATAAATCATGCGAAACGATACGACATCAACATTTCATTTCCAACCCTTGATCTGGAAAGCCTAAAACTTATAGGCTACAGTGACGCATCTTTCGCGAACAACCTGGCCCTATCAAGCCAACTTGAATATGTGATTCTCATCACTGACAAGCAAAATATGGTAACTCCGATATCGTTTAAATCCTACAAAGACAAGCGCCTCTGCCGATCAGCAATAGCCGCTGAGGTTATATCTTTTTCCGACATGCTCGACGCTACATACGTCTGTAATTTCAAAATTCTATTTAGCCCAAAATAGGGTTGGATTATTGAAACCAAAATTTGTCAAAAAATATATTTTTTTTGACTTTTATTGGAGGCTAGTTTGGGATTTATAGGGAGCAAAGAGAATGGTGTTTAGAAAAATATTCTTCAAATTATTGAAAAAAATTGTAACCAATTTCGATATACTGAATTCATTTTCCAAAACCTATTGTTGGTAATGTCATTATTCTTAGAATGACATTCCATTATTTTGGATAGTAATGCACTTTATTTTGCTGCGATTACAAATGTATATAGATAAACTATCCGAAATATGTGGTTTTTTTATTTGTTTTTAGAAACATATTGGATAAAACCAACAGATTTTGCCCAACTGTTCAATGAATGTTGATGAGGAGCCAACTTCAAGTTGATGGTCCGACCATCAATTATGAAAATTTGGAATCTTTTCAATTTATTTTGGACAAAAGCATATTGAAATTTTTCAGGTTAATTCCAATATTATAGTCATGGAATCCAATTTACATTGAAGAGATTCAAGCATGTTTGGATGAAAATCAGTTATCTCGATAATTGCATTCGAAAAATATTTTAATGTACAGCGATTTGTTTTTTGAAAATTGAATGGAAAAAGAGCGATGTAAAGTTACTGTAATGGAAACGGCCTTGCATTACATTATTTACAGTATGAGAGAGTATGTGTCATCATTTTGCAGGTTTCGAATTGGAATTGAAAATAAAAGAGTGCTGATTTTGCATGGAGAACCAGTTATGTCATACTGGTATCACCTATCTTTTCTACCTATTTAACAGTTATTCGTTATCGATCTACTTCACAATTCTTCTGCAATCAACCATCATCACCACATCCATCACCGCATGAAGCTCAATCACCGTTTGAAGCTCAATTATAAGTCTCCGCCGCGTGTTACGTGTTGATGTTGATGCTTCTTTTTATTCGTCTGCATCTTTTTCATAGGATGTGTCACTTCGTCATCAACCAACCACGTCGGACGCGATAATAATAGTATCATCATAATTCAATATTATCAAAATTTTGGCGCTGATGATGGTAATTGATCGCAAATCTGGTTAATATTACAGGCTAATAAGTCCCGTCGGTGTAAGTTTTAAGCTCAATTATAAGTCTCTACAATTCTTCTTCAATCAACCATCATCACCACATCCATCACCGCAGCATTATATTAATGCGACTTTGAAGCTCAACTATAAGTCTCCACAATTCTCCTGTAATCAACCATCATCACCACATCCATCACCGCAGCACTAAACTAGAACCCTCATCTTCTCCCTTTTTGACCGCAATAGCCTCCAATCCACGCCATCAGGCAAGTTGGGGACCGCTTCAAGTCCTCCACGGGGTTAAAAGTGAAGATTAAAACAGTGGGATGAAACTGCCTGGGATGCACAGTCGATTAAAAGCAGAAGGTATAACCATCCACTCCTCATCATGGCCTTTTTTGGTATATGTATACTGTTAAAGTTTTTCCCTCGTATTCTATGTGCTGATGATAGGGATGCCCCAATGCAAACGTATATAGTGTTAGGGATCCCATAATATTAATATATTAATATAATAGATAATACTTATTATAATATTATTATGTAATGGAAATATTATAGGCGGTAGGATGTATTTAAAGAAGTGGGTAGATCTTTAAAACGACTGCTTTACTGATCGAACAATGTGGACTTCGCCAGCAACTCTCGGTTCACGGATGCCAGCATGTTGGGGGTGGGGATCAGTGTAGGATGGCAAGGTTCCAACGTAAGCATATAGTTGATAATTATGTTGATGGTGGTGATGATGGTTTTGATCGTGATCTTTGCTGCTATAGATAGTGTATTGATGATTGAAATTTGACTTTGAATTTGTCTTGCTCCCGATCCACAGAAAGGTACGAGAAAAAAAGGGGGTAGCAATGAGAGTAAGAGTTTTGTCTAAAAGGCTCGCAAATACAATGAATCATCGTGAACGTGTAAAAGAAATTCTTTACTTTTCATCGCTGTACATTCAATTTAAGAATCTTACATTACATCTGATGGTCTTTAATCTTACACGTGGACTACATGTGTTATTGAAGCCGAGGTTACCTATCATAGTGTTTACTACGTTAATTTTCAGAAAATATAAGAAGTAAACTACACGTGTTACTAAAACTTACTGAGGTCATTTACCATGGTGTTACTACCATTTCAGAGAATAATAAGAGGTAAACTGAGAAAAACGGAAATCACCCATTGTGGCGATGCAATCTGTCTGATCAATACTAAAGACTCCTTTCAAACTGAACCGCTATTCCATACTTCTGAGTCGGAGGTGAACTAACAAAAACGGAAATCACTCATTGTGGAGATACAATCTGTCTGATCAATACTACAGACTCCTTTCGAACTGAACGGCTATTTAATACTTCTGAGTCGTAACAGGCTGTTATCTTCTTTTACGTTTAAAAACGAAGGATTCAGGAATCTGAACGGCTATTATTTTATCTTAGGTGACCGGAATCTCAGTCCACATCTCACGTCATATCAATCCCCAGACTTCTTTCAGTTTAACTTCTGAATTTAAACCGTTTCGTATTTTTATTATACCTGGTTATACGATCTTATCAGGACTACACCGCTGTTTCAATAATCCTCTCTCACTGCACTGCCGTGTGAACCATTGGGTAATCTGCATCTCGCCAGGATTTTCATATTGTTCTTTCCTCTATATAAACCACTTCATCTTCTACTCCTTCCGAATGTACAATCATATCACCACTCCACAACATTTTCAACCTTTATTACTTTTTTAACTATTATCAATTTGGAGATGTCACCAATAAGACGCACCAGGAATAAAGTCAGGAAAAAAATAGGAATGACGGTGATGGTGATGATGATGATTTGTCTGTTCTTATTAATGAAATAACTGATAGTCTGCGTGAAATGAGGTGTCCCAATTGTGATTCTTCTCTGTCACGACTACAAAGACGAAACAGGAGGAAAGGACAAGAAAGTAGGAACGATGATGATGATAATAGTGAAGATGATTTATCTGTTCCTATTGATGATAGAATTAACCTTAGTCCGCGTGGGATGAGTTCCGTAGGAAAAGAAACTGGGGTCTTAAATAGTACTGTCAGAATAACAATTGAAAATTATAACGATATGAAAGCTGATTGTGAATACAACAAATTAATTGCCTCGCAATTCATTCGAAGTCTAAATCTATACAAAGAGAAGATAAATCTTTTGAAGCAGGTCAATGAAAAGCTAAGAATAAATGCTGAGTTTTCGTAAACCACTACAACTGCTAACGAAACAAAATGTAGTAAGGGTAAAAAAACTTTGAAGTAAAACAAGGGACATCTCGGAATGGATATGTCTGAGAAGATGTTACCAAGTGAATTATCCAAATATATCAAAAACCTTTTTGATAGAATAACCTTTTACGCACATCAGTATGCTTCCGAGGTTTTTTTATCATCATTTTCGGATATGAAATCAAATGAAGGTTGGGAACCTAATATAAAAAATTATGAAGCAGCGGGTGTAGAGGACAGGGACTGGAGAGAGACATGTACCGAGGTTGGTGAGTTTGACAAGAAGGTTGTGCGTGGCGGTTTGTTTCACCCGCTGGGAAGTCCCCTTATGGATTACATAAAAAAAAATAAGGGGCGTATTAAAGTAAAATATCTGTATTATACTCACTGACCAATGGAAGAATCACAAGATGCGGAAAGTTTTACATCATCTGTTGATTCCATGCCTAATTTTATAGGACAATGTGCTATACATTCCCTTCGCTCTCACTTTAAATTTGAGAAAGCACCATCTTTCAAAACTGAAGAGTCTATCTTTAAATTTTCTTCTGAGAGAGAAGTATTGATGAGAACGTTTGAACCAGCTTGCTCATGTTGTATAAGTGGCCGAAAGCGAAGGTGAAACAATTGTATTATCCATGTCTTGGATTGGTGATACAGTTTCTCCTACCAGTGACAACCTAGGTGATGATGAAGGTACTGATATGAAGGCTAAGGAATTTTCAGAAGCTTATAACAAGTTACACCACATGCGTTCTAATGGTGACAGAGATACAACATTTTGGAGAACAAGCAACTTATCAGACATTTGTTTGAACAGTTGTAACAAATATTATAAGCTCAATAATGAAGGAGTTGATACATTGTTTCGAAATCAACCAGCATGAATTGCATTCCGGGCGTTTGGAAAAACAAATATAAAACATAATGGAGACGCCACAGTAGTGTTAATTATAATAATGGACCCGATAATGACATCAATTGTCGACTCATTTAAACCTGTAGCAGAGGAATATGAAGGTCGTAATGCACCAAACAATGAGTATGACAATGTAGATGAAACAATTCCAGCAACTCCATAATCAAAATCAACTCCGTCTTCATCTTCACATGAAATTAAATTGAAATCGAAGGGTGGTACAATTCTTTCAGATGCCATAAGGCGTCTGAAACAAATTATGCCTGTAGCAGCCTCAATTTTATTTAATGATGCAAAGGAAATTGTAAGGAATTTTATAAAAAATAAAATGAATAATACAATCGAAGATCTCGAGTTGAATCAGCATAATTTGGTTCACAGATAGAGAGACTACAAAACGATTATCTAAAATGCCAATTGGCTTTCAAACATCCTATTAACAACAGGTATTATATAAGTGTTGACGCCGATACCTTTTCTAAATGTATATGTTCATAGTACGGTGTAGTATCAGACTGTTATATTCTTCAATCACCTTCATTGGATACACCATTCAAGGTTTTTTGATCTGAGGATCCGATTGATGTATTGAATGAAAGCGATGAGGAAGAAGGAGTACATCAAGATGTAGATAATTATTTGGACTAAATGATTGATTCATCATCTGGTGATGATGAGGAAGAAGATAATTTAGACAGACGAGGAAAAGTAACTACGACGTGAACCGAACCAGACTTGAATGAGATCTTAGAGGAAGATTTAGACACATCAGATGAACGGAATAGGGACTAAACTACTGGTAGTTTCAGAGGAAAGAAGAACGTTAAAGGACGTGAACTTCGAAAAAGTTGTGAAAAAGAGGGAGAATTTAAAAAGAAACGAACAATGAACAGAATTGATGAAGAATATGAATACTTCGAAGACGAAGTAATAGAAAAAGGATTTCTTCATCAAAGGCCGTGGTAAATCAGATGGAAGAATCAAAATAACTATACTATTACTGAATAATTTCATCCTCTTGTTTGTTTTCATACAATTCGCCACGTGGTTTATAAAATAGATTGACATATAAAATAAAATCATTCAGAAATGAAACATTGTATCCAGATAAGAATGCAGAACATGAAAGAACCATTTTGACGATCTTGTATTCTGGTAAACTATATCCTTTCTCACCCAACCGTTCTCGAAGAAGATTGATTAGAATTAGCACTCCTTTTTCCAAAACATCCCCCAAAGCGATCAAGTATTTTTTAATGTGTTTCTTCTGGTCAGTACATTCTGTTTCTTTTAAATTTCACGGCACAATGTCTCTAAATCATACAAAGTTATAGAAACCCCACTTTTAACTAATAAAGTCCCATCCCCTAGAACAGAATTTACCTTACTTGGATTCAGGTTTATAATTACATTATTTTCTCCTCGTTTAGAAATTATACCTATAGGTCTATTGTACACATTTGAACATTGTAAAACTCTTTCATCTTGTTTTCTCATTGTTTCATACATCTTACTACCAGTTCTTTCTGACGTTTCTTCATAGTCCGCCCTCACCCATTTGTGTGTCATCTCATACAAACCACCACTCATGTAACAAATCCCACCTGTCCTTCTCAAGTCAGTGCATAAATGATCTAATAAGTGCCACTTCGATGTGCCCATGCCAGATTTTTTGTAACGTTCAAATACACTTTTACGAATAGTTTTAAAGTCTTGTATACTTCTATCTAGCCGCCTCAAATCTTCATCTGTCACCCAGGCGTGCATCCACGACAGTTTATATCTTTCAGAAGATTAACATAGGAAGTAATACAGTTTTCACGGGCGCTTTCGTCGTTTCCCCACAACACCGGTCAATTATTGCACCCGTAAAAGGAGAAACCACATCAATTAGGTCAAAGTCGGATGCTTCTAACATACCTAGGATGCCAATGTCAGGAAAAAGCCCTGACATATTTTCATTGGTGATTCCCTTTAATAAGTCCACATTTAGGTCACACCCAATAGAAAGTTTCTCAAAATTAGAAAGAAAACCGTTAAGAAGCCGCAGTACTAATATACGGATCGTCTTAAATGACCTCTTATCACCATTTGCATTTCCAATTGAAGTAGGAAATATTTTTCGTCCTTTAACATGATATTTGCTGTTCCTTTGATCATTCTGGAAACGCCAAGTGACAAATTATGCATTGGCTCAAATCTGAAAATTGAATATAAGTCAATGGCCAGATGGATACCAATCAGTGGAAAAGTGGAGAGAACAGATGGAATTGTTTGCATAGAAAGGGAATGAAATTCATCCAAAACAGCTGTGTCACCGAGATTTAGACGACGCGGCATTTGATTGGTTCTTCGTATAATCCATTCACACGTAGTAGTGCATGATCCAAGTTAGTTTCGTCGAACACCACAGCGATGACAAGGGGATAACGGTTTATTGTTTCGCTTGACACTGGCCATATCTTCTGCTTCTGGTAGATCAGCGATGTAAGAATAAATAACAATGTGG
>JAULBU010031009.1:0-16534 GCA_032358235.1 Odonthalia washingtoniensis
ATTTATTATATTAGGAAATTATCAAAAATCATCTTCCTTAATTTTCCTTTATGCAGGAATCCTATCTCCGCATTACTTAGGCCAATCTTGACCAATTGCCTGATTCAGTCAACAGGCATCAGCCCCGTACTGCTTGCTGAAATAGGGTGAACCCACTGTTACTTCATGGCGTTTCAAATGCAGACCAAAAAGCACCAACGATTCTTATATATTCCATCTATTGATAGTTGTCATCAATGAGAACATCATAAAACTGTACCAAAGATGACTATTGTTTAAAGAGTTGTTCACACTCCGGACGATCTCGCCTTTCGTACATTTTACTGGATCCACCATTGAATTGGGTATGTATTCGAATAAAGGATAACACTTTTGAACACCAAACCCGCATGTAGCCTTCCTAAATTGATATGTTTTCATCTCCAATCGATTCTATCATTACATTATCCAGTCCGGAAAGTTCTGGACCATCAAGACGTCTTTTGCCGACAACACGTTGCGAAAAGCGTAAAATGTTTTTCAGGATAAAAGTTCTTTACTGATTCTTTCCATATTTTCAAGGAAGAAAACTATGTACCCTGAAATATCTGGAAAGGCAGGAACTTGAAGTTTTAATTTTTCAAATTTCTCGAATTGAAACCATTGCTGCTTAGGACTTCTCGAAAAAGATTTGTAAGAACCTGTACACTATCATCTTCAGCAACGTATGATATATCCTTCAAATGGTTATAAATATTACATTCTACATCCAACATCCTTTTCTTTAAAAACAGTTCACGATTGAGGCATTTGATTTCAAAAACACGATATGGATGATCCATCACGGACAAAACGAGCGGTATTTTTCTAACGGATTGTACTCTACTAGGATTCGGCCTTCTAGAATCACCTGTATTGGCTCCACGAAAATTGTTTCTTTTATTTTGGAACATACGAACGCCTTGAACAGCCATGGTTTCTGCACTTACTGTTCCTGTTCTTATAGATGTCATGCTGTAATCCGCCTTTACAATTTCATGCGCCATCTCGTATAGGTCGATCTTCAAATATTTCAAACCACCTGTTCTTTCCAGATTTACTGGGAGGTGATCAAACATATGCTATTTTGGTGTGCCCATCCCTGACGGTTGATTCACCCCAAAAGAAGACCTTTTAATATCTTCAAAATGACAAATGTCTTCCTTCACTTCATTAACATCGGGGTAGCGACCTCGCCCCATAACTGTCACATGGCTCTAGGGTTCCAATTACGTCTTTGTAATGGGAAGAACACCGTACGTAGTGTACTGCTTCTACTATATCAACCGACAACTTCTTCAACCCGTTACACACTTGATACTTCATACACAGTCGTGAACGACTCTTGAACAAGAAGAAACGAATAATTTTAAGTGCCAAAACAATTCCTCAGTCAATCAAAAATATAAAGATAACAATAATTTTCGAACTTCAATATTTTTATGCATAAACAATTAAATCGAAATCTTTGTTACCTACGTCAAATAATGAAGCAGTGGCTAAAAAGTTATCGTACGATTGTTCATCTGTACTTTTATCACTCATTGCAATTGATCCTTTAACAGCACCTATCCAGCGATCGTGATAACAAATTAAGTCGTTATCTTGTTGTATCAAGAGTAGTCGCAAAAGCAGGAATGATAACATTATTACGTACAATTGTTTTATAACGATAAGGTAACATATTTAAAATGTAAAGACAGATAAATACCATAGGAAAAAATCTATAGAAATGTATGAGATCATAAGATGACGAAAATGTAGTGATGGTTGTGTGTTGAAATGCTCACAATGGTATGCAAGATAAAGAAATTTTATAAATAAATGGAATATTACATGAATTTAAAGTAGTGAACATGATTTAGAAGTACGATGTATACAATGAATGACTAGATATATTGTTTCAGAGTGAGAAATACAAACTGAAGGTGATACACCAAATTTACATTGGCATTTTGAAGTTGATGCTGCAGGCTTATATTTAATGTTTAATGATGATGAAGATGAAAAATGTGTAAAATGCTTAACCATAATCATTTGCACAATCAAAATCAGCACCAGTCAAAGCCTGTTTTATTCAATGCACATAACCGGAAATGTTATTATCCTAAAAAGATCTGTTGTACGACTTTTTCAACCGTAGGGTGCTTCTGTAACGAGACGGTAATTGTACCGTGTACGGGTGTGTTGCATTCACCCCTGATTTGACAATGACTTTTCTTCTGTTGTATGCCTTGATGGATGATCGGTTTTCTGTATTTTTTATCACAACCGGAAATGTTTTTATCATAAACAGATCTGTTGTATGACTTCCTCATCCGGACGGTGCTCCTGTAACGACGTAATAATTGTACCGTGTACGGGTGTGTTGCACTAACCCCTGGTATATTGCAACATAGTTTTGCGTCGCAAAAAAATTACTCGCAAATATTTTCGAATAATTTTCTTCAATATAGAGCCCGAAAAATTGCGAAAAACTTAATAAATGATTTTTTGTTGCAAAAAATCAAATATTTAATTTTCAGCAAAAACGTTTCCTCCATATGGAGGAAAATTTTAACATTTTTTCTTCCAGTTCTCCGAACAGGCCCAACCAGACACCGTGCAAAATATTAAATATTTTATTATTCACAATATATACCAGACCGCATTTGTACGATTTCGTTGTACGATCCCGATTCCAACATGGAATCAACCCCAATGCTGAAACGTTTCTTATATGATTCGCACATTTTGGAATTGCTGCAATGCTGCTCAGGTATACCTGGTCATGTCTCCGAGCCTCTCAACCTATCTGTTCCAATTAGCAACACCATGAAAATTATCGTAGACGTTGATGATAATAGTTCTCCTTCAGAGGAAACGGAAACAGGTCATAGTAATTTTGAACGTTCACCTTCTTCCAAACAATTTCAAAGAACCAAGAAGAAATCTAAGATTGGTGTTGTTGAAAATGAGTCCTGTAGATCATCACGACCCACAGTAAGTATAGTTCCCCAACAGACTTGATGGAATACATCATAATTAATGAAACAAAAACTACAGTATCCACTTTCAAGTATCTTACCTTCCATACGCACTGTCATCCTGACTGACATCCGTATTCAGGAGTCAGCCAAAGACACTAGTCGACATTTCATCTTGGCCATACCAACATCTATTCTCTCTAAGTTCCGTGCGTGACGATTCGAGGTTGCGCTATGGCTGACACGCTTGTGTATTTCATCTACAGATTTTCTCAACTTTTCAATATTCACAAATTGGTGGCCATTGATTCACGCCAATGTTGTTATACCGGCTACTTTCGTCTTCTGGATTACAAAACGTGGGCGCATCCGACAGTATACCAGTAAGGCACGTTATTGGAGGAAGGCTTCCCCTTTCTCTTGACGTTCAGTGATCCAATATTGTCTCTACCTATTTTATCATCTTAAGCCATTGGTGCGTTCCAGACTTAAACTCTGACAATATCGCACACGTGGCTCGGAGGATCCCCCTGTTTCTGCTTGACGCCGTTTCATAGGCTCAAGGTGTGTATGAAGTAGTAAAATGGTCCCTTAATCTCAGGTACTATTTCAGGCTTTCCATTACGTCATTTTTGAAATAAGAACCCTATTCGGAATACCAAGTCGTTATAACGCCAATCGTCTAGAATACAGATGTGACTCCTTCTACCGCCTCCTATGCATCCACCGCCACCGGTGTATGCAAAAAAACGTATCCGAACAAATTATCCTTCATCAGCATAATGTACTTCTCGCCCGTCTTGGAGTCTTCCATATACAAAAAGTCAGAATGCAGGAGTTCCTTCGGTTTGTCCCCGTGAAAAGCTTCTCCCCAAGGGTCCGATGTACGGTTTCCTCCCTCCCTGGCTAAAAATGGATGCACAATTGGAAGAAAACAATAACGTCTTTCTTCATCGTTTCCCACGTTACAACTTTCCGTATGGATTCCATTGTCGTCTGATAACCACCAGACACCATATGGGCGATAATTCAGGGACGTTACTGTAGGTTGGTAACTTCATCCAGTATCCACGATGTGCCGTCATCATCTTTATAAGTTCCATCTTCATTTATCTTCCATAGAATAGGCTTTATATCACTGTATCTAAGCTGACTATCTCGTATCTCTTCTGCACCTGGCCATCTGAACTTCTCTTCCTTTCATGGTGCAATAGGCGCGACAAACAACGGCTATATTCGTTTTGTTTCTGCGCTCTTCCCCGGTGCCGCCGAACTCGTCATCAAATATGTCCAAACTTTCTCTTCCAACGTAACGTGTTCAATCACGTAACTATTTGAAGAAAGCGTCAATCCCACCTTACCAATTTTGAGGCAGTATGTGACGAGATTTGAGGATTAGAACCGTGCGGGTTGAATATATATAGCAGGTTGTTAAAATCTGTGGATAGGGAGAAACCATTCGATCTCTGGGACAACCAAGTCATTCCCTCACATGCCGTGACAATAGGATAGGCTTCATTTCCTACTATCGACCATCTACTTTGGGCAACGGAACATTTTCCAGACCGGAATGTTAATGGTTCGTGTCGTTACTCCATGTGAACTTCCTCTATATCTTCGTGTCGTTGGTCCATGTAAAATTCCTCCATAGATTCGTGTAGAACTTGGGTGATCATGGCCAACCATAATTCGAGCAAGGTACCAGTATACAAGCACAGTCTTATAGAGACGTCCGGATGGACTAACGGTACAGCATTTTACAAAGCATCTTTGCATTGCTCAAAAACCTCTATATGTAGCTTCCCCTAACTGACATTGACTAGCTCTACTTTCTCCACCTCTCTATTTGTAAGCTTCCCTTTCGCCTTTTCGTACACCTTTCCCGAAATAGCTTTCAGTGGAGCTATCTTTGTCGAAAACAACTACATCGACGTACACATAGAATTGAGCGAACAAACGGACTGCTGCAACTCCGCTCCTCTACTTGGCTGCTCCATCTCTTTTAGATCTTGTGCCCTGCGTAGGCCATAACGAACACCATTCTCGGAGATGGCTCTTCCGCAGCAAACAACTGATTTGGCGAGAAGCTCAAATTTTTATGGTTGGAGTTTCAGATTGTACTCTTGAAATTTTCTGGAGAACTTTTCCAAGTTGTTTATTAAATGGTTCTTTGAATTGGCGTACAAAAGGAGATTGTCAAACCAAATAATCGTTTGGTTTCCCAACTCCTCCAGCACCTCTTGGATACTCGACTGTATATGTGCCACGGCATTGGTCGTGCCATGCAGCACTCGTTTAGGTGTATACACTCTTTCTGGTGTTATGAACAACTGGCAGTCTCTAGACTCTCCGTCTAAAGCCAGCTGCCGATAACCGTGGCTAAAGTCGATTGTTGCGAATAATTTTGATCCGACAATCCGGTTCAATTCCGAATATAAATGGGGCATTGGCCACGGCGTGGGAATCGTAAATTTGTTGACTGGTCGAAGATCCACCGTAAATATGAACTTCTCTGGCCCGTCCTTTGGCACAGTTATTGGTGCTGAGTACCAGACTGCGTTTGGATTCTGGTATGCGTGGCCATTCTATAACAACTTATTCAAAAATTTCTTCAAAAACGAACGCTTTTTCGGTAGGTATTTACGTACGCTAACCCTTGTAAACGCTGTATTATTTCTAAGCTGAATTTTTATTGGATGGAGTCGTGTAGGTGTCCCCAGATCAAGAGATTTACGACAAATTTCGTGGTATTGTGCCACTATCTTTTGCATCTTATTTACTCCCGTTATTGACATATCTTAATCACCCGCCTTATTTATCAGGTCCGTCAACACGTGATCCACTACAGCCTTGTCATCGTCGGCTGATGGATATCTTAGTAGCTGCCCGTCATTTTATTCGTAAAAAATTTGGATTAAATCTTTTACGTAAATCCCAACTTCACATGGAAGAAAGTGTTTCATTATACTTGTAATTAGTATAATAATTCGCAGCTGTTTCACCGTCACAAATAGTTGTAACTTTCTGCAATAAATTGATGGTGTGATAATATGATATTAGAAATATCATAAACTGCCATGAAATACTACTAAAGTCGCCACATCAACCGCCAAAAAGAAGAGTTGAGAGCAATACCGCTGCGGAACGTATATATTACGGCTTCAACGTCAAACCCTCTAAAATTCGCTGTACATACTGTCAACTTGTCAATATAAAAACAATAACCAACGGAGAAACGTCAAATAGGGGACAACATGTCTTAAAACTCTTAGGTACCTCAAATCCTCCTACCAAAGAACATGGTGCTGTCAGTAAGGCCGGAGTATCATTTACATTCCATTTTTCTGTGAAATGAGTACAAGCAAGGTGTAGGTGCAATGGGAGTAGTAGGAGACATCCGAGTAAGGCTGTAATTCCCGAAATACCGCTGAACCCAATTATCTCCGTTAGTGGGAAAGCGAATACCAAGAAGGTCACAAGATTTCGACATAACTTCCATCTTTGTAGGTACAGCCATGGTTCAAGGGGTTAACAGAAATGAAGTAAATAGAGCTACAAAAAAAGAGATACCAACTGTTACCGAACAAACATGGACATGAATTGCAACTGATGTGTGTGTATTGAATCAATATGGAATCACTTACCATACCCGTATTTAGTGCACAGTCAGGATACAAGAACGCAGAGAACCGTCAGAAACTAGAACAGAAAGGCACGGTTCATTTATGGCACTTTCAGGCGATGAAGGTCATGGATTAAGGAAGGAACAAACCAGAGGACTATGAAACTGGTACCTATCTAAAGCTGAGAGATTTTGTAATGGCTTCGTGGCAATAGAATAGAAAACGTCGCCACACGACTCAAGGATGTGATAAATGAGCATCTAGATACGTTCATGGCATCATTTCACGAAGGGAATTATCAAATTAGCTTTGTACTGATTCCACTTACGTTTTGAAGTGATGATTTTGATGGAAATTTAATATTATTTATGAATTATGTGACAAAAGGGATACAGAAGACTTTTATTGAAAGGGGATAAGCCCCTTGTTGTGGTAGAAGGTCGAAATTGCCTGTAGGCACTCCAAATTCTCTGCAAAATCGCTAGTATAGATGTGATATGCGCAAGAAAACTAATTTTCGTAACTCTACTAGTGTCACTGATTGAATGTTGCAAAAGTTTTGAAAACCTGTTCACCTGTTAAGATTACTGTTACAATAATTTGAAGAGGTGAAAGGGTTTTTATAAACCTAATATTCAACGTCCATAAATTGGTTGTAAAATGTCTATTTAAGGGAAACCTTTCATCAGTTATCGAAAATGTTGTGTGCCTTCCTTCCTATTCCAAGATTTCTTGTAATGAACATGCTCACAAAGTGCGGAAAGGTAATAAATAGTTTGCGTTATTAGTTATTAGTTGTTAGTTTTTGCAGTTGTGAGGTTTCGTCTTCCCGAAGTGTGGAAAGGTAGGAAGTCGTTTGCGATCTTGGGGAGGTTGGGAAGCATAATATAACTTACGGGCCCTCGCTACATCGTAAACTCTTATCTACTTTTTCATATTTAATTCTTATGTTTTGTGTTCCCCAACTGTGGAAAGGGAGGAAATAGATTGCATTCTTGAGGAGGTTGGAAAGCGGAACATGACTTTCTAGACCTCGCAGCCTGCGTATTATACCAAAAATATGAAAAAGTAGACAACCATTTACGACCCGGAGGGTCGTCAATGTTAGTGTACATAATCATATTTGGGTAGTTTGATTTGTTGCAATGACTTCCTAGATTTAATTATTAGTCGTTGGTTTTTCTCTTCCCGGACTTGGGGTAGGGAAAAACGAAACGTATTACCTACCCTTGCTCACTTCAAGTTTGGAAGGGTAGGAAATAGGTTACTTTACGGTATAGTTAACTCTGAAAACAGAGGCACCTGTACTACAGATGTCTCTCCTTTCACAGTTATCATCCCCACCTATCCATTCATGATTGTGAGGAACAATAATGTATGGGTAGATGTGTATGGTATTTTGTTCAAGCATTATTTGTACGAACTGCCTATGTTTTGTTGTATTAATCTAAATGAATGGTTGATGAAATCATAATGCATCAAACTGGCTATTCAAATGCTATATTCTCAGAATGACAGCCTGCCATCGTACTGTAACATGACAGGCTGCTATATCGAGATTTTTGACAAGTTTTACAGTATATGTTCTATTCTCAGAATGTAACGTAGATATTGTTACTTGTACCATGACAGGTTTTCTTGGCATTGATAGTGTGTAGTAAAATTATTTATATTAGTTTACTCATTGTAAATATTTTGGTACGTGTTTGATGTAGTATACATAACAAGAGACAACTTGAAGATTACAGGAGAGGAAAAAGAAAATAAAAGTTCTAGTTGTTTTCAACATGATTAAAATGATCATGACCGTACTCAATGAAAAGTTTTTGACCAATTGCAATTGGACATAAAGCAAGAATCTTCAAAGTTTTATAAGAAGTTGCAGCCGCATGAGTTCTCAACTTTCTGTTTTGCAGGAGAGCACAATTTGCAGTTCTTGGATTATTCAATCTTTCGTTAGCTGAAGCTTTCTCTCCATGGAGATAATGTATTCCAATAATTTATCATGTAATGCACCAACGGGCAGCTACGATGCATGTCTTCGTTTTCGATCCATTACTTGCGGTGAATTTATGTGAACAATAAGTACGTATTTTCGGAATTGAGCCCTAGATACCGAAAGTAAACACTTGTTATATGATTTTGGAATTGATTGGATCGTGGCGATATTTCCGTAAACCAATTTTCTATATTAATGACCAATGAGTAAAACTTTATCAATTGACTTTTATGCAAAATCCCTAGACCAGCTTCATCATGTTTCATTGTGTATGAATTCAGTGAAAGCCTGGTTCCCCTTCTTCCATTGTAAGAAAAATACCCGCAGGTATTCAATAAAGGGCTCGCTTCCATGCTATTTTACACATGTATCACGGAATGTGAACACTGTTGTTATACAAAGATGTATCGCCAATGACTTTTGAGATGAAGTGAAGAGCTAACATAGGAAAATTCTGGACTGTAGGAAGTCCAGGAGAAATTTCCAAGGCCTTCCTTCTTTTTTCGCTGCAAATGCATCAAGCTATCAAATATTGTTGTGTTGAAAGTATGACTTCGTCCGTGCCCTCAATGTCGAATTCATCGTTGAATAATTGAAAAGCGAATTCTTCGATCAGATTAGTTCAGAAGCATTCCGAACAGTTATCATCCATACCACCGCCGTCAAATTTCCTGTGTTTTGGAAGAAGCATACATGAACTTGACACAAAAAATGTACCAGCGCATGGATCCGCACCGAAGTCATAATGATGAGTAAATTCTAGGAAAATATCCATCATCCACTGTCTTGAATTTTGCTCTGGTCGGAGCATTTGTCCTAGACCGGAAAATCTCGTCTGAGATGGAAGGAATACCTTTTCGTTGATATGGACTATTGGTATGTTATTCATTTCATTACATTTTCCGTGATGAACACAAGTAATTAACCCAGAACGACTTTATTTTATCCCTTCCAAATCGTGAACCCATACTGTACCATTCTTCTAGAAGTGTACGGCATGTTCAACCACGGAAATATGCGTGAATCCGGGTGTTGTTGGATCTGATGCATAGTAATTTCTTGTCTTCGTGTAATGGAGCGGTATTTCCTTCACCCTAAAACACTTATTTCAGTCTTGTATTCTTTTCTAATTTCATCATCCTCTTTGTTTTCCAATGGGATTAATTCTTTCTTCGATTTGATATGTTGAACCCAGGAAGAAAATTGAATTTCCAAAAAATATGCGCATGAGTTCCCGATGTCGAAAAAAAGTTCCGAGAAATGTACCTTTAATTTCATGTCTTGTATCGTAAGCTGATCATGATCTAAATTTGGATAGTCGTGGATATATCCAATGTTTTGAGGCTTCGAATCTAGATGTTGCTGAGTTGTAGAAGATGTTTGGTGACATCATTGCACTTACTAGAGAAATGCTGATTGATAATACCGGTCTTCCCTCCGACTTGAGCATTGTTCGACAAACGAACCATATTATAGTACCAGTGAAATGTATGATGCAGAGAATATTTCAATCACGCGTCTTGAAATGTTTTCTCTATATAGTCTCCGAGACAAATAAAATGCTGTGGTAAAACAGGAGAGTTTGGCAAGTTGTTGGGATACACATGCTGAATGGGTTCCGTCTTCGTCTTTTACAGGTTGGTTAGATGATCATGTGAATGAATATTGGACGAACTAAGAATCCAGTAGAAGTGAAGTTGTCGGTGAAGAAGTCAGAGAAAATTTGAGGTGTGCTTTCATCTCTGCAACCATATTTTTATATGGAGATATATACACCGGCTATCTCACCCACTTGCTGAGAAAACATTCTGTCGTTCCTACTTCTTTTTCCTTTGCTTTCACCGAGCCAAACGCTAATTACTATTAGTATTCCTTATCATCCTTTATTCGTCCCTGACAGGTTTCTCCCTCTCCACTAATTCTATTTCTCATCGTAGACCTGAGTAGCGTACATGTGATCTATACGTCCTTACGTCTAGGAATTCTTAGTCATTTTTGCAGACGTACTATCGACTCCACACTAATTACTGCGTATGGTCACTAAACATGGCATCGTGGCTAGTAATTAATTAGATTAACGGTGTAACATTGACTTGAATTTGCATCAAAACCCCGTGCTGTTTCGTGACACGATGGTCGCTCTCCTAGTTGAACCTGGATCAGGAAGGCAAGATTACCTGTTTCTCATGCTTTCGTGTTGATGTGTTTAATTATTTATTCGTACCTTTTCATCCTCCTGACAAACCGTAGCGGATCTCCAACACTTAAGTAATATGTAAATTCCATCTCACTATTGCCGAGGATCGATACACGTGTAGTGTAGTGTACTGCTCAACCAATGACTGGTTATTTACCGACCTGACGCTGGTCGCGCCCAATCTTAATTGGTGTGCTTTAACAAAAACAGTACTAAATAGTATTACCTCTCCTACACTTCATTCCAACAAGTAAATGTTTCCCTTCCGCCTACAGTACTCGGCTCTTTGTAAATATCCTGAATTGATTATTTAAAGTTGCCCTTAAAAAGAATAATAGGTAAGCACTGTAACATCATCATTTTCCCGCATCACCATGTGTCTTCTAGTCACCCACGATGACTTGTCTATAAGTTCATGTCGCTTACTGCTCCTTTTCAAACTCCTTCTGTCGTATACTACACTTGAGCCCTTCTCCTGTTTTGCAATCAAAGACTTATTATTCACACTCGAAGGATTTTAATTTGTTTGCAACGGACGCCCAACAAACTGGCAACAATTTCATTTCACCAGTATTCATCAAATGCCACAATGGAGTCTTCTCATTCACAACTTGTCTAGTCAACACGCCTGATGGGTTCAGACCTCTCGGAATCCATCCAAACCGCATGAGATCCCCTCGTTCGTACGATTCCATCAGCTAACTAATGTCCATTTGCAACATATTTTCTGTCGTCTTCCTGTCCTTTGCTACCACATCAAAAACGGTTTTTGGGTCGACGTATGCCTCCAAGTTTACATTCCTATTTAGGATCTCTTCCAACATATCCCGTATGACGTATGCGTTGTCCAATCGCAACGCGAGGGCATGAATTTATGATGCCATCACCGATGGGGTCACTCGTTTACATCTCTGTGATCCATTATGTGAAATGTTTCATTTAACCGTATCGTCCATGATTAGTATAACAAATTCTATTTTCCTCCTTAGTCCGCGTGCGTTAGCGAAGCTCGCGTCAGTTATGACCACTAATTTGGTTGTATCCAATCCCAATGCGCCGTAGATCAATTCAATTAATTTAGTCTTTTCAGGTGCGTTATCCTTTTATTCAACAATTAAAATTACTCCGCTGTAGTTGCTTTGGGCCCGGGCACTAACATCTGGACACATGTACAAATGTCGGGGCGCGTATTTACTCCGATGTATTGCATCACCGCACATTGAAACGTCAAGTAAAGTTGATCGTCTGGTATTCCTACCTTGTCTACATTCTCAACTTGGGTTATCGTTATGTGGCGGCTTGCTTCCTCTTTTATTATGGTCCATCCGTTGCATGTGATGCCGTCTTTGCCTAGCAATGCTATTGGTTTCTCTTTGAAGTTTCTTGATGCCACTTTTTATTCATTCACGAATTTTTGTGTTCCAATGGCGAAGCTATCATCCACTTGAAGTATCACAATCCCATCCAACTTCTTATATTTATGGCGTACCAATACGCATGGGTCAGTGGTCGTCCGGTTCATTTCTAATCTTACCTCATGGTGGTCAAAATAGGTCAGGTACCAATCTAGACCACTTTCAGGAATGCCGTATAATGGTCTTACTACTTTTATACTGCGCCTTCCGGTAAGTTCATCTCCTTTGGTGCTTTGATGTAGACATCCCTTTCGAGATCGTGGTCGCTTTGGATGTCCGATTCGGTAATATACCGCTAGAACGTCGTCATGTGGTCCAGTGAATTTGCTAAAATGAGAAGCATCCGTTGCGACGATTGTTGTATGTTTGGCGCTTGCATCGCTATGGTCATGGCTGCTTCATGGGAATAATTATGGGCCACGAGTATTGGTTTATTTAGTAATCCATTCCCCGCTCGTTTGATTTGGTGGATGAAAAATGATCCAAGTATCCTAGCCTATATTCGTATGTCTACCTTATCCACAATTATGAACGTTCCGATCGTCAATAGTACCGTCAGTTCCTGTTTTCGTGATTCTACAAATTGTCTTCTCTGCTTCCCTTTTACTTACCTCTGCTGACATTGGTATGTTATCCCTTTTATCATCGCTATTCATTTCTTTTGATTCTGTCTCACCATCATCCGATTCTCTCATTTGTGATCATATATAAGGTTTTACACATGACGACCTATATATACTTCTCCCCGTCCGTATATGCACCACTTCAGTTTCGTTGTCTGCGCTTCTGAACGAATGTGAGACCTCCCATGTCATACTGTTCATACGGTATACTAGAACCTTTGTTCCAGTGGGGAATTCCCTCAATTTATATGAGCTCTTCTTTGGAATTGGTCTACCTATAGTCTTGACCCGAAATGTAATGTGGTGTTTGGATTGTTCCTTTTCCGCCTTTAACATGCCAGCCTATCAGAGGCTCGAGGGAGATAGGCTATGGCCCTCGTCCTCTCCATCTGCGTCACTGATGGTGCCATCCTCTCCAGTCTGAGTCGAACTCCAAATACGAGGAGCATTGATAATAGTCCCTCGTGTCCCATCGTTGAATTGGCGGAAAATACTACCAACTTGAAGTATTTGTCGTATGTTGCTTCTCTTCCGGGTCCATGCGTATCTTCAAATAGGATTCCCTTAAAGGCGCATGGTATTATCGATAGAGCCAATCACCCTGCGTTATCAACAGGTGCTTCATGAATTGTAAAGCGTCATTCTTCTAAGTTTCAACACATTTCTCTGCTGATGTAGTTCCAACTGTGGTCTACTGATAGATGGTCGGGTGATCCGATGTATACGAGGCTCCATAAGTTTTGTATGGTTCGCCGTACATCTGCTGATGATTGCGATCTAAGGAATGATGCGGCACAAAAGTACGTAGATAGATCTACCATATGCATAACCTGGCTTGCCTTAAATGAACATCGTATCAACCTGGATGCTGTGGTTAAACCTTAGTGTTTTGGTACAGATTGTGAGTTTGAATCTCCTCAGGGTTTGTGCATGTGTCTGTAATACTAAGCACTGCTGTGAAATACTCTAATCATATTTCTGGTATCGTGGCTAATGTTTCCTTCATTGGCTCTCTCCAGCAACCCCTCGGTGGCACTGATGATTTTGTCCCCGAATGATCCGTGAATCTTCTTCAATGCAGATTATGTATAAAGGGCAAATGGCATATTGATTAGTTTCAATTCATGTATGAAGAAGTAACACCTGATGGTAATCTTCTGTCGCTTCCCTGCGAAAGTTATGTATCGATTTAGAATACTTATATCTAATCCATTTCTCAAGTACTTCATCGAGAGTAGCGTTCGTATATCTTCTTTTAATACTGCAAAATTCACATCTAGTATTAAGTCTAAGTCAGAGAATGTGATCTGAATCTTCGCTGATCCAATCGGTCTCTGTGTTCCGCCTATTCTCCTAACTTTCATCATCATCGGCGGTTTCATCGCATCTTTTAAATCTAACTCTTTACAAAAGTATTTTTATTGCATGTATAAAATTATGCTACAAATATTACAACATGTATCTATTTGAATCCCCTTGAATTCACTGGGATCATTTCCTACTGGGCTTGTATGTATGGCCATTATTACAGAATTCATATTATCATTGACTTTCAACCCGTGCGTGAATGCAGAATTGCTCATCCTCACATCCAAATCCTTCAAATCGGTATTGACGATTAGTGCAAGGTTTGTTTAATACTCATCCTTGGTCCCCCTCTTCTGCCCGTTCTGCTCTTATATCTTGGTCTGCCCAGTCGGTTCCATTTTCTACCGAAATGGACTTTAGGAATGCGACATCTTCTATTTCAACAAGGAAATTGGGAAGTTTACTCTTTTACTTTTCTATCGCAACATTGACCCCCTCCCGCGAGTGTTTTTTATAGCATAGCGGTTTTCACCGCATACAAAGCAACGTTCGATACCGCGTAACTAACTGGAGTCGATTCCCCTAAAATTTGTCTTCTTTCCTTTGAACCTTCCGTTCTTGTAAGGTGTTCGCTGATGAGTCTGTCGGTATCCCCCCTCTCATAGTGCTTTACTTCTGTCTTCGTGCCGCCTCAACAGTTCTGTCCTAGGCTGTACATAACCTCTCCCCCGGGTTGGATGTAATGGCCGTCCTCGTGTTCTGGTCTTGCTAGGTATGATACTGTTTTTCCGGCTGTGGATTTTTGTTTGAAAATCTGTTGGCTACTCTATTGGCGAGTTCGTGCGCGTGTCTCGGAATTTGGTCTTTCAGGGTGTCTCTTATTGTTGGAATGTCAATTTCAGCCGTCAACCTGTCCCTTAAGTATAGATCTGTTTCATAGTGGACATGAAGTTGGTATTGCGAACTCATAATCTTGACTACAAATTCCCTAAATACTGAGACTTTCGATTCATCCGACTTGTCTCACCTGGCATGGGTGAGCATCTTTCCATTCTATTCTGCTAGTAAGAGTGAATCTTTGTCTGCTTGTAACCAAGTTGTCAGGAGTTCTACTCCATCTTCAAACGACAGATATGACTTCCCTTTTATGATTAATAATGATCTCGCACTCCCCTCAGCATTGTGAAAAACGCCGTTCTCATCTCCACTGGGGTTGCGTCACAATTCTCGGTAGGGTCCGAGTAAATATCCACAATGTTCTCTAAATCTTCGTCATACAACCTAGAGAATGTCAGCTTTCCCATGTATGCTTTAATAATTGTCCTTACCCCTCTCACTCCTTGGATTTTTTTCTTACATGTATTTGATGCGGGGTTAGTCGTGATTGTACCCGTCCCTTGTCTTATTTGATACTTCTATCCGGTACTTTGCTTCTTTTGTAATCCTGATTTCCGTCATCAGATGAATCACCATCACCGTCGTCATCGGGGTCTATCGGTGTTTTTCTCTGGGTTTCGTCTAGGATTCCTACCCTTTTTATGTCTTCTTCTGCAGTCACTTTATGATCATTCTTTTCCGAGTTTTAGTGTGACTTTTCACTGGCATTTAGTTCATTCTTTCTTGGTGTGATATCTTGTCTTTCTGCTGCCTCAGTGACTTTAGATATTGTTTTATCCTTTACATTTGAGTCGTTTTCAGCCTTGAGGCTCATGTGACTGTCTCAATAAAGAATATCAATTATCGTCTCTACTGGGGCCCTTTTTCTGTTGTTGTCTACGTAAATGCCTCTTGGCGTTAGTATGTCCATCAATTCTATCAAAATCGTTCTTGGCCAGCTTCTAATAGTATGTGAGCTGAATGCTGTGATGGAATCGATCCATAACAAATCCCCACGTAGCTTACGTCTCTGATATTCTGAGTAGATCCCGGTGCTTTATTATTTCAGTTATGCCTTATGCGCTGCCTCTTTTTTTCGAAGCTCCTCCGATTATTAGGTCTGCTCATCTGCGTAATTGGGGTAGGAAAATTGACCGTAGTCTTTTCTTCCTCTATTTATATCGTTGAATTTCTAAGAGCGGGTATTGTTTTTCCCAGAATGTTTGCTTCTGGGTTTTTTCGTTTATCTCTGTTTTCCAATATTTGTTTTTTAGGTAATTCTGGGAGTATCTTTCCATAACGAAGCCATCCTTGGAGTGTCACTTTAGCAGTGGTGGTCATATTTTGCAAAATTGTCTTTTTGGCTTTACAAGTTATATCTTTCGTCCCTATTCCTTTCAACCTCACTTTTCTTGAAGCCAAATGCTAATTACTATTAGTATTCCTTATCCTCCTTTATTCGTCCCTGATCGGTTAATCCCTTTACTCTGATCCCCTTTCTCGTCCTAG
>JAULBU010031020.1:0-16525 GCA_032358235.1 Odonthalia washingtoniensis
GTTGGCTTTAGGTGTTGATGATGGATATGATGATGTTGGTTGTAGTTGTTCACTTTCCATTGGTCCACCATACCCATGTGAATTTGGGTATACAACATCCGGAGGAGGAAGTGGCTCCATTGATATTGATGTTTGTACTTCATGAAGGTTGATATCGGGGGTACGCTGGCGTTTATAGTAGATGGTGGTGGATTTGAAGGGGCTATGATAACGTTATTGTTGTTCGTAGACGTTGGTGGAGGTGAAGCAGATATGGGAATGTTGTTGTTGTCGGTAGAAGGTGGTGGAGATGGAGTGATGGGAGCGACGGGAGGCCGATTGGAAACATTATTATCTAGTCGCGGTTCTTTCGTGTGCTATCTACATGTTCAAAACGTTCCAACCACTCCACACACTTTTTCTACATCCAATTAGCGTCTTGGAGAGTATGAAGGTGGTTATTGAAGAGATATACAACGAACTATCTCGGCACAAAGTCTCTCAGCCGTTGGCTTTGTTCCTTTTTGCTGCCAGTTGCCCTGAAACATCTGCTTCCATCCTGGGAAAATGGACCGGAATACAGCCTCTTTAAGGTCTTCACAAATTCTGCCAGCCAGGATGATTTGGTCGTGATTGTCGTGAAGATGATGATGGAGATGCCCACGTTTTCTAGTGGAGGAAGGTGGCGAGAGTGCTGGGTTGCCAAAATCAAACTTTTTTCAAAATTTAACGTTTGCAAAATTCGTGCCCCACAGTAGAAAAACTATTTCGCCAAGTTGACCAATTATTGTATTGCCAAATTGGGTTTATTAGGCAAAAATTGTTGATTTTTTCTCGTTGAAAACGGCACTAATTGTACAAAACTTTTGTAAAGTGAACCATGTGGAGGTTTGGCGTTAAAAACAATCAAACATTGTCTACCGGATGGTCGGATGAAACGTGATGAGAACAGTGGCATACAGTGGAATTTACTGTAAGTTGTTACTGGGCGGACGGATAACATACCGATGCTGTCCCTTGGTTGAGTGATAACATCCGTATTTTATCCTGCAAAAAGAACGACATTTGCGCCAGAGAAACGGACAGTTTTATTGTACTGCACAATCCATTTTTGAAGACAAGAAATGCAATAGAAGTCTCCGATGGATTTGAGTTGTGTTTTTGTGTGCAGATGTAATGGCACGGCCGATTGGCAAACGGAGAAGTGGAGGAGAAATATGGAACTTAATTATCGCATAGAGTGGAAATAGTTGTTGGCGTAATGTTCTCGTTGCGGAGTTAGCGAGACAGCAAAGCCGGTTTTCACGAAAAGTTTAGGCCACTTGCCAAAAGTTCGCGACGGAAATTATTTAGAAACAGGAGGGAGGTAAAAATTAAATGTCTCTGAGCCATTTAAATTTCGACACGGAGCGTACAGTACGAAACAATTATTAAAGTTTTTGGATAATTGTGACGGGTAACCAGATCTGGGGATGCCGAGCTAGGACCGAAAAACCACGGGTAGTTCTGAACATGACCAGCTGTACATTGCTGTTTATAAATAATGATCCCATTCCTGCATGAGTCGTTGCTGAAAATTTTAATTGCAGGACGTACTACATTGCTGGGATGTGGTGAGAAACCCGTTCCGAAGGTTGTGCAAAAGCACCTGTGGTACTGGAGCTGTATGACCGGAGAGGCACAGTGAAGTGATTCATGATACTGTTATTTCGATGTGGGTATCCCTAGTGTTTTCACGTCTAGTTAAATCGACGCAAGCGGCACTCCAAAATTTTGGGGTTTTTGAAGTGTCAACTTAAATCGACATTTTTCTACAAATCCTGTGCAAAATAATTGAAAATAAAATCAGAAACGGGAGGAAAAATTGTTCATTATTCATTGTATTGAAAAATGGGACGGAAACAATTGCCTCATAAAAAAATCCTACATCCATAGAAATAGAAATGAATGGTGGGTATGAATTGAAAACTACACGACTCTATAGAAATGAATGATGTCTATGAATTGAAAACTACACGACTCTATTTATAACTGCAGGTTCCAGAATACGGGCACACAACACAAAAATGTTTCCACAAGCGGCTTCGACATGTTCTCCATCAACCAAGAAATCACGGCGACTGGAGCGGGGCGTGAAAGGGAAGGTGCGAGGGTAACGGGTTGTGGTCGTAGGAATGAGCGTGGGCGTGCGATTGGACCGAGAGCAAGAGGTGGAAGGGGAGGTAGGGCAAGATGTATGAGGGGTATGCGCTCGAAAAAAATTCATTCCGACATTGTCGAACGCTGGGAAATGAAGAATGGTGGTTTGAACACCCTAACCGACGATGAAACGTTCAGTGGATGGTTGTTGGACTAAATGGCAAGACGCTACGCGAGAACTGTGGTATCTAATCTAGGGGTTGAGATACAGACGAAGAATCTACTAGAAGAAAATTCATCATTTTTATTGTTGTTTGTTGAACCCGTGGCACAAAGGTGTCTGGAATGGATGAATGAAAAGATCCAACGACACAGTAAGGAATCTGATCGTGTATCGAAGTCGGAATTCTGCCGATTTCTCGCCGTATTTCTGAGTTCACACATGACCAGGTACTCTATGAAAAAGACAGTGTAAGACCTTAATGCGCATGGTGTAACGCAGATACCGACAGTTGATAGAATACGTGTCATCCTCTCCCGTATGATGGCATACTCGGTTAGATCTAGAACTGCAGAAGCGGATGGTGCATGGAGTGCTCAACGGGATGCAACGCAGCACTTCGGTGAATTTGAATCGATTGCATTCTGCGAAGTTAGGAAAATATTTTTGGTACCACTGTACTAATTCTTAACGCTTGATGATGACATGTTTGGAATCTGTGCTGCAGGCAATCAATTAAAAAGTCCAAGTTCAAGAAAAGCTGACGTTGAAGGGCATACTGCAGACTCAATTGCAGATGCCCTTTTCCTGTTACTCTTGACCTAAGATTCCGAAGAAGGGGTGACAAACTGGTGGTCGGTGTGAAAAAGCTTATTAGGCGTCTTCTGGAAGGTAGAGGGGAACGCTTAATACAGAGATTATGACGGTAGATAGCGGGTACGTAAAGGAGGAAGTTATTGACACATTGAAGTCATTTAGTTTCAGTAGCATACTTTCCATGCCTGACCATCTCCTCAGATGTCAGCCGTTCGTTGCAGCATCCTTCCGTAAAGTAAGAAGGAAAGATGAAATGGAAAACGATAATAATGATGTGCAAAGTAATCCACAGGTATCTAGAAATAATCCTGTAAATCAACCCCAAATTACTAATAAAGTACATGCTGGAATCCAACCTGGAGGGACAGTAACTGAAGAATCTCCTAACGACGATACTAGGGGATAGGATCTGGATCCATTTATAATTTCAGATAGAGACACTTGTGGATATTCCGTTTCCTTTGCAACCAGAAAGATGGATAGTACGGTACATGCGTGAGCAGTTCGAGAACCAGGAAGAGATAAATTTTGTAAGGTACTGAGATTTCTTCATGACATACCACCAATATTACAGTCATCTACTAACAAATTTGTCTATACTAAACTCCCCCGGTTACCATCTGAGCATCTGTTCATTTCAAATTTGACAACGGATGACATTGTAAATGCCAACGTTAGAGCATCAGTTGAAGAAATAATATTAGAAGATTGTATGGTCTTGGACAAAGCACAGAGATGTTCTGATTGGTTTATACTCAGGCAATTCCGAGTTACTAGGACTAATGCATCCAAAATTATGCTGCGAAACCATTCCATTAGACAATTTCTCTGATTCCCGGAAAGCTCTGTACTTTCAACAAATACATTTTCGGATTGGATAAATTTCTTCGTAAAATCATGGTTCAGTTCCAATAGTAGCACTGAATAAACGATAAGAGGCAGTGCAAATGAGGGTGCTGTTTTAAATTCGCTCTGAAAAAACAATTGGGTGATGTCAATTTTTGAAGTAGGTATGCTGTCTTCTAAATATGATCCTTCAATTGAATGCTCTCCAGACGGAATTGCTGTTCTAGATTTTAC
Source organism: Odonthalia washingtoniensis (assembly GCA_032358235.1). Taxonomy (NCBI): domain Eukaryota; phylum Rhodophyta; class Florideophyceae; order Ceramiales; family Rhodomelaceae; genus Odonthalia; species Odonthalia washingtoniensis. Next base: position 4,016 of record JAULBU010031020.1, read on the forward strand.
GAACTCTCCGGAAATTGGATTTTCATTTGATGAATTTAAAGGTATAGAAATTGACGGGAGAATCAGAGGACTTGCTGTTGTTGGGATTGAGACTACAGTTTCGCGAAGAGCAGTTCTGGAGTGATGGGGAATATAATTCCCTCTTCTGCAAATGTGGTCTCAAGTGACGAAGTGCGAAATTACCTACCACAAGATCATATTTGTCAATGTATTCATCAAATTCTTGTGACTAGTTTCAATCTCTGTGTTTATTGCTCCGCAACCGAAGTAGGTGATGTTTTCACCACGGTACTCTATGCATCTCACGCATTTCTCTATAATATACGCTTCCATCTACTTGCTTTTTCAATACGTACAGTGAAATGTGCTCATGATGGTCTGTCACCACCCCTTTCAGTTTCGGAAGACGACAAGGTGATCTTGATTTCAAAACTACCTTTCTGGAGGATGTTGAATGACCACGTTACTCATAATAGTACACTCGCTCCAGTTAAGATTTTATTCATGGATTGCAATCCCTGTATAGTAAGACAAAGGGAGAGTCGATGGGGCAACGCAATTTAGAGTGGTAATGCGATCACACACGGCTCATTTGAAATGGGAGAGCAAACTTGAAACCCAAACAATGAATATATTGGTTGTAAATGGATTCATATCCTGGAGACTCTTTAAATGGGCTGACCGTCTCTCTTCATCAGAAACATTTAAGTCTTTTGAAAAGTTCAGAGATAAGCCGAATCACCTGGAATGCTTTCCAGACTTTTTATACGACTTTTGCAGACAGCTATTTCAGCATGCTGATCTTATCGAAACATCCGCACCACTGTCACAATTAGTCACAGTTCATACAGTTTCACAATCAGAATCGCAACAGCTACATGTTAGGGCTTCACGATGTCGCCGAAATAGGTTACATTTCTTCAATTCGGAAGACGGTTTAAACTTATAACTGAGGTGACTGAACATTCCCTAATAACAGCTACAAGCACTCAATAGTGTGACCTTTGCGGTTCTCTCAATAGTACTATGCCTACAGCGAAACGTGGACATTACACGAAATACAAATGTGTGGTTTGCTCAATACAATTATGTATACAAGCAAGGGGATGGAAAGAAGTTTTTGGACAGTATGGCATTGTCAACTGGTCCTATGTCATCAGGGCCATGTGCCAAGCAGCACTGTAACTACAAGTTTAAATAGTGGAAACACAGTGCCACCATTACCCAATGTACATGAGGAAGCTGGCCAAGAAGAAGGGAGTTTTACCTTAGGTCAAGATAATGGAATCACAGAAGGCAATGGTGATGATGAATCGGTCAATAATGAAGGGGACAATGAAAATGTATCAACTCCTATATTTTCCATGCCATTCGTAAGGAATGCTGAAGCTGTTCGTAGTGACGATGATTCGGTTTCAGAAAGACCAACAGTCAACGCCTATACTGCAACAGGTTCTAATTGACCTCTAAAATGACGCAGATCGTCTGGACAGCTTGGTACCTGATTTCATGGTTTGGTCCATGACTGGAAATGACATCTCCCAAAATTTAGTTGTGCGTTTCTGCACAGACCCTATAAAATTTTCCTTCGCACATTTTTTCCGTAACTGTATTCTGCGTAGACTTAGGTCTACGGCAGTCTTTTTGGGGGTGAAAGCTTCCCACGGAGCACCAACTACACATTGACCTATCTTGTTCCCTTCTTCCTCAATTATTCAACTTTCTTTATTTCTCAGTTCATTATCACCTCATCTTGAAAAAGAGAAAATTTGATCTAATTTTGACCATTCATAACCGGTTCACGACTCTCTACTTTCCGTCGACTTAAGTCGACGAAAATCAAAACACTAGGATATGATTACATGTCTATACACGATCGGGGATAGATTAGATTTCGCCGTCCTCGAGGTGCGGCCGAAAACAGAGCAAACCGCACCAATACAAAATATGGCATCACATTCTGGCGCACTTGAATTAAAGCGAAAATGAGACGTGAGCCGGAGTGTATGGTTAGGTTATGGCCAGTGGGGGCCAGGAATTCATAATTTATGATCTTTTTGAATAGATGATCTCAGCCTTCTCGCAGTCTACGCCGTGATGTCTGCTCAAATAAATAGAAAAGCGCGACCTCAAATAGCAGAAACAGGGACGCGTGCCAAAGTAAAACAGACTACATACGCGGATGTAGTCTGTTTTACTTTCCATAAAACTTTTTATTTGCATAATCACTTCCTCTACAATTACGTTAACCGGTCACATCCACAAATGTTTCACGAAACGTGGCATTTCCCCATTTTTCCTTTTCTAAACAGACCTTGTAACCGTTCAATGTGTACTTTCTCCGCGTCTCTATGCTGCAAAAATTATACATCACCATATACCCCAAAAAGTGGCCTCCTCCGTACTGTAGCCAATCACTGCGCTTTTAGGCCCGAAAAATTACGAAACTCGAAAAGTATCATAGAAATCAGCGCCATCTATTACATTGTGTGAAAAAATCATTTCATTCATTTTAAAAAAAATCATTTTTAAAAAACTTTTTTTTTTAATTTTCTATTGTAGACACCCTCCAAACCGGTTAACAAATATCTTGTATAAATGTAAAATTTACATCTTTTCAGGTGGTGTTTATACCAGATTTATACATTTAACTGTTGCTGTACTCGGCAAGTAGCATGTGAGTGGCACAAAATCTGTGAACTCTACCAGGGGGTGACCTCGGCCAATTTTAAAAGAAAATATATGTGAAGAACGGTGATGAGATGTTGTAACTGCACAGAAAATTTGAAGTCAATCGCGTTAATGGTTAGCACGGTAGAGAACGAATGCCTCTATTTCGGTGTGACGGAGATGTGCTTCTAACTGAATGTTGAATAACACGGGAAACACAAAAATTGTGTTTCCGGGAAAAAATGAATTCCGTAAAAGGCACTGAACCAATAGGGAGGCATGCTTTGGCACTGTGAGAAAAGAAAGGATGTTTTTTTGAAGGCTATTGTAATGACAAGAAAAGCGTGACCCTGCGTACGGTAACAGTCGAAAAAAGACAAGGCATGTGTAATAGTTACAGTGTTTGTATAAATAACTGTACACACCTGGGGAACGAGGCTAAGAGTTGAAAACGTGGAACATTCTGCGAGTAGAGAAAAGGTTGAATAGTATATACAATTGTACCTACAAGAAAGAGCGTGTATAGCTCTTCGTGTAGCAATTGAAAGAGGGGAGAGACGAAACAGGGCCGACCAAGGTCAAAAGTGAACACAATTGTCGTATCTATATAATAATGTGCATAAATGGTGACCGAAACGTTGTTAACGAGCGTGGGGAATGAAAGGACGGGGCAACTAATCCATAAACGAAGAAGACTTGAAAAATATTGAAAAAAACAGGTATTGTCCTGTTTGAAAATTCCTACTATCTAGCAGAACGTGGTTGACATATTAGGATTGTCACTATTGTTCTTACAACTTCCGTGAAAGTGTGTGGGAAAAATGGATACACGAAAACGCAAGGCAGACTATGGATGTTTGTAAAAACATTGTGGTCCCTTAATTCCGAATATATTGAGATCGTGGCAACCAATCATTTCAAATAAAGGGAAGAACGTAAGAGATTTTTCCGGAACGAAGGTGACGCGATAAATCACAAAAGGGCTGACTTCGGTGTGTTTTCGTCTCAAAGAAACAAATGAAATGTTAAGTAGCATTGAAAAGTAGGACGGGGATCTGTAAATTTTTCGGAACCGAGCAAAATGTCCATTTAACAGGATGCAGCACGGAACTGTAACTAACCACCCGTTCTTCCTTGTCCAAATTTAGTCCAAAATGGATTCTTTTATTACATGTGAAACTACTGAAAACGGCGATGAAACCGTTATCAACATGGACGTACTGATTGATTCTACCCAGTTATGGAAAAAATCATTTCCTGCTGCAGCCCGCAAACTTTTTCAATCTACAAAAATTACCCGTTTCACATTCACGAACCTTCCCGTTCAGTTACAAATATACCGTTCAGCGCGGGAAATACCACTGAAGTGCAAGAAGGCACTAGAAAGCAATAGATATATGTACGCGACGAGTTAAAATGCTTATTTTTCCACATGATGGCGAAGGCCTCTACAAAGCGCTGTTAGCGGCTAAGTGTACTGGGAATGCAATTGTGTACGGGATGTTAAATGCGTTACTGAAGGTAACAAAAGGAAGTGTTAAGAAACGCGTGTTGCGGGCGTGTCTCTTTGCAAATCGTCCTGGTGTTGAGGTTCAGAAACGACTAACGAGTAGCATAAACGAAGATGGTGAAGACGATATTTTTGATGATGAGCCCATATCAGAGAAAGAGCGTGTAGCAGATGTTGAAAATGAGTACGAACATGGGAGTATTATTATGGAAAATCCTGAAGGGGCTGTCAGATGCCAAAAGGGTATAGAAAATGGTGATGCAGAAGGAATGTAGAAAATTAAACCAAGTGGAGCATTTTGTATTGCAAGGAAAAAGGCGAGGGACGACTGCTTGGATTTAATTAACAATGGTATCATTGCAAAATCGCAACGAACAAGATCATGGTTCACAAACGAGGAAATAGATCAGGCTGTAATGTTCATGCGGCGATCGGACAACTTACAATCAGTGATCTGGGGGACGGAAATAGTGAGGTCGAACGGGGAAATTTGAAAAATTCCTGCAGTCTTCATGAAACTTTGCATGGAAAGTATGTGGCGAAAATATTTACAAGAAGAGACGGTAATTTCTGATACACGAAAATTTGGGCGATCTTTATTTACGCAAGTGTTAAAAGCAATAACGAAGTTGGATGTGAAAAGCAGATCATGCGTTGATTACATTCTCAATGCGCTTGTATATGAAAATCTGGAAATATGCCAAATTCAGTTGAAAGGGAAATAGTTCGTCATGTTAAAAAGCAGTACTACCTCAAAAAGTTGGATGAGGTCACGGCTTTCTTGAAATATAATTATATATCCCATATATCGTCGGAAGATGACGATCCTATTCACAATTTAATTTCGCATTATTAGACCGTGATAGTTCTTTACACGAAAGGGTTAGATGAATGGAATGTTTATCATTATTTGCAGTACTTGAAGAAATAAGGCGTGACATTGTTAAAAAAAGAAGTGAACTGGATGTAGTGATTGATGATAGTAAGAACAAAATAAAGCCGTACATGGGTCACGACAAAGATCATTGCTATAAACGAAAAGAACTAGGGACATAATGACAGACGTGAAAAAAAGAGGTGCTGGTACCGCTTGCGTATGTTTTATGAATTACAAGATGAAGTTAGAACTAGTGCGACATCTTGAATCGACAGCACAGTTCTTTAGGAAACGCGGTATGTCGTGGCATGGGACATGTGTGATTTATAGGGCTGCATATGAGGAGGAGCTGGAAAAAAAAGCGAAGGGAGGCAGATAGATTGAAATTGAAAAAAGTAGTCGAAGTTCACGAAAGAACAACTGTGAGAAAGATCAAGTAGATAGTTATACTGTAGAAAAGGGTGTGCAAACAAAGGACCAGCTGCATATGTTCTTCGTTGATCCTATTGTTCAAAACGACACAACCCAAGACTGCGTTGAAACAGCCAGTATTTTTGAGGCTCTGCCTTACCAAATACGACAAGAACTACATTTTTGTAAAAAGATATGGGTAGTTTCAGACACTGCCCGTTGTTATAAGAATGATATGTTTGGGCAGATCGCAACACGCATCTTCGAGAGGCAGCAATATGATTTGAATGGAATAATTCATCCTGCAGCACAGAATGAAAAAAACGTGGCTGATGCGCACTTCGCCATATCAAAGAGGCATCTTATGCGTTTCGTCAACGAAAAACAACTAGATGTCATTGTACCAGAAGATGTTATTGAAGCGCTCACATTTGAAAAAAGGTTGCCGAACACAGCGATTGAGCTTATCAAAATAAATCGGAATCATGAAGTGTTACAAAATTGGTTCAGAGAAAAAAAAGAAATTGGTCAACTTAGAAATGTAGGGGAGTGGTATACAAATTTGTATCAATACTCGGGATCGTCATGTTACAACTTTATATTTAGTGCTTATAGGAGCGCAGTGGTGACTGGTGAAGTGGATGAGAGTGCGGCGATTGACCAGTCTGTTGGAGAAAGAGAGAGTGAATTGGATAGAGAAGAAGCCGAGCGGCTGAAGTATGTCATGCAGCATCGAAACAATAACAGGAATGAAGTCAGGTGTAATGAAAATTCAGTGGTTGATTTCTCTCGCGGTTCAGCGAATAGGACGCATGAGGTAGCTTGCTTGAGAAATGTGAACAATAGATTCATCTCATCTCCTGAATGCAGTATCTTCAGTGGTTCGGAAACAGGTGTGAGTATTGTCTATATGAATACTATACAATCATTGGAACGTTGTCACGTGGTTAATTAACTTACCGCAGCAGCAGATGCAGCAGCAGAATTGGAGCTGGTGCACGATGATAGGTACGGAAATGACAGTTTCAAAATTTCTGATACAGTTGCAGGCAGTGATCATGATGAATATGTTGAAATGGCAGGCGATGCTATTGCTGAACTTTATGCGCATGAAGGATTGAATGATGATATAGAAAAAGTATGTATAGAGTCGGAAAGTATTGAAGATAGAAGTAGGAAAGGTTGGAAGAAAAATGAAACGTTTACATGTGCAAAATGTTCAAGACGTTACAGATTGAGGGATAGAATAGATGCTAGATGCACATTACGTGAGATGCGAAAAGGTGATGGAAGAAAATTTCTCGCCTAGTAAGGCCGTGGATAGTGGGTGTAGTTCGATATATAAGGAAGAAGTAATAGATATTTACACGAGAGCAGACTCGAATCCAGTATTAAAAGATGTCGCTGTTGACTCCGAGTTGATGAATGTCATATGGTTTGGCGGGTGGTCGTGTAAACCAAAGAGGGGAGGAGCCATGGGAATTAATACCATTACAAAGTACAAAGAGCAAATAAAGTTATGGTTTGAAATCGGCACAACAGATCCCGGAAAAAAATTAGTGCCGCTATGATGAGAAAGGTGCTTCAAATAGCGAACCCATCCCAATACATTCTACCATCCAAGCAGCAGATTGCAGCCAAAATCTCAACATTGTATCGTAAGTTGAAACAACAAATTAATCGAAACGTTGTATCGACTTCGTGTCCTGTTGTTTACGAGAAAGAGGATGACTTCCAATGATACTGCTTGTGGTTTAGGGACGTCCCTGCAGGAGCCCACGGTTGAGGTAGCATAAACCATGAATGTCGGAGAAGAGGAGGGTGGTATATATAATGATGCAGGTGAAGATGATGCGGGGGGTTGTGGTGCTACTCGTAAGTATGAGACAAGTCTTAAGGTGATGAACAAGTTGTATTCAGATATTGTAACGCGGATTTTAGTTGAAAAAAATACAATTTCACCTCGCCTAGTCCTCCCTATGTTGATGGAAAGAATGTCTTATCAAGAAAGCACGATTCCGAAATATTTCCCAACTGTGACGCAGATAAGACACAAAGTTGGCAACCTTAAGAGAAAGCTTAAAGACTGAATAGTATGCTGAAATGTGTGACATAACACATGTGAACTATTGGGAGCATGATATGTACGGTCATATATGTAATCAAGTCGTGTTCCATGGGATTTAATGTTTTAGACAGGCTTTTTACCAAAACCAGGATATGTTTCAATTAATGAAACATCAGTTGATGTTCTTCAAGTGAAAATACTTTCTGCTTTTCTTCTCGTAACTATAACTTTGTTTGTATGTAAGGTATATCTGTTAAAACAAATTCCGCATTGTTCTTGTAACTGTTCACCGCTTCACGTCAATCTCAACTTCTCATACCCTCCTATCCGACCGTTCAATCGCAAGAGGTCGCCATGCATCAAACGTAATCGGACTTCATGCCCAAAGTTTAGCCAAGGCCAAAAAACAAACCCAGTAAAAAGAAAGGAGGTGGCCGTAAATCCCCATCTTCCTCATCCTCATCATGAACACCACCACGAGCAAAAGCAAGCTCAATTGACACGAATCGTAAAGAATACATATATCAAATGGAAGAAGTGAATAAATTTCTACCGAATGATGAACAAACTCTGAAAGATGTAAACATAGCTTATTTCCCAGGTGTTACAATCGGAGTTGTTGGTATGAATGGAAGTGGTAAATCTTCATTATTAAATGTTATGGCTGGTAAAGATAATGAATATGATGGTATAGCAACGCCATAATCAGGTATTCGTATAGGATATCTTGAACAATAACCTGTATTACCTTTGAAGACATTTTACAGAAGCCGCACAACTTGGAGATAATAAATCTGTGGTACCGTCACAACAGAACAGAGCTGGGTCATCCCCTTTCGCGATGAAAATTAGGAGAAACAATTTGTGTGATCGATACTTCATGCTTACTTGAAATATAATTTCAAATATAGATATATATGTATACATGTCATGGAAGGGATTAGATATTTTATTAATTCCAATGCAAATTAGATGCTGTCATACTTGAACCATCGTAATTTTCTTAAATTTCTTCTCTTGTTCTACAGATTTGGTGTGAAATGGCCAAGTTACACATATGAACATGTTGAACAGCGACTGCTAATAATGTCAATGTTTTCACACATTCTATTAGATATGCCGCTTTTTTTGATGCCGCCTTAATTGTTTTGTTCATCATAGTTGACATATCTTCATCTTGTATTCTGCCATGTAATATTTTCTGCATTTTCTTTCTGATACCTTATTCATTTGTGATGTAGCTGTCGGTGTTGTTGTGTTCACCTGTTTTGTTTGATACATAACTCAATTACTTTTCAATGTTAGAACAAATACTGTCACAACGTTGTTATCATTACGTTTTTTCTAGAGACATCAGTTATATCACCATTCATATTACTATTTGATTTTTTATACTTTCAATACAATAACTTACGTATGGCCTGACGAACATTCACTGTCCAAGGTGACGTGTACAAAGTGAAAAATCTTACATAAGCTAAAAATGGTAGTTGAACAACTGGTTCATGTGTAGCACAACTATGTAAATTAATGATGACATTATTCACGGTGCCATTCATGCCAGACCAGCAACCACTGCCCAAGTTGTCTGCAGATTGGTGATGGGGATAATAAATTATAAATAATTCAGGAAAATGTCGAAATATATTCTAAAATATACTGGCGACAGCATCTCCATAAGAAGCGGACGGTATCATACCATTATCATTCATAGATGAAGGACAAGAAATGAATAAGAAATCAAGAATGACTAATTTGATGACGTGTGCGTTATTTAACGGAGTAGTTGAAGTAACACGTGACTGAAAAAATTAAGCTGATAAAAGTTGATTATACAACGCTCTCGTAAAAGGTAATGAAGTCGATCTTTTAAATTTCTTGAAAGTTATTGTATTCTCACATTCTGTCACATGAGTATTTGAATATTTAGTAGTTCCGGAAATTACTAAACAAATAATGAAATACATGAACGGATCTAAATATAAAATATCATTTTTCATATTATAAAGTTATAAAATATTACGATTCGTAGTGGTTGGTAATACGGAATCATAAAAGGTACCAGATATATCATAGTTACAAGAATCAATCTCAGGCAGCATGGTTACATTACTTGATTCGGCATGACCTCGCTCTGAAGTGGTTATAGTTGGAAAAATTGGGATAAAAAGGTTGACCTATATTGGTTGGTCCCGTAAAAATTGCTGTGCAAGGAGAATGAAGATCACTAACAATTTTATCATTGATGTTAGAATATAGGGGTTGCTCTTGTGATGGGGTTTATGTCCAATTTGAGTTTTAACTTCATGATTGCGATGTAACAGTTTTTGATTCCGTTGTGCACACGCAGTGAAAGAAAGCGGCTCTCAACATGCATCATGTCGGTGGCCAGATTAAAAAATGAGGATTGTTGCAAACTATTGATTGAATCGTTGTGTTAATGACCATGGGCGGGTTACAGTTGAGACTGGGGTTGATTTGTAGGCTACAATTGCAATGTTGTTTATTCGTAGTTTTTGAAACATAATAAAAATAACGTGATGTTGACGGTGAAATTGATGATAAAATTGATGATACCAATAATTATGATGATTTTGGTGATGGTGATGGTGATGGTTTCCTTGATTATGATTATGATGAGTACATTGAGAATGAAAATACAATAGAAGAAGAAGAAGAAGATAAACATAATTACGATACTGAAGTTGGTGATGATGATGATTATAATCCTGATGTTCCTGATGAAGTTGATGATGATGATGACAATGAATGTGAAAAGGGATTATGCTTTGTGCTGTTTTATAACATTTTCTGAGTGAGGACTCCAAGTGAGCGAATTAAGCAACTCAGTCCAGTTTACCACGGTCATGTTCGTTGGTGAATGTTATATGAAGAAGGTGTGAATCAGTTTCGGTTCTTTTGTTGCAATTCACGCTTGCGCTTCGAAGTGCCCGAAATAATAAGTTTCGTCCAGTTATCCAGAGTCATGTTCGGTGGTGAATGCGTTATGATGAATGTGTGGCTGAGTTTCGGTTCTGTTCTTGCAATTCATGACTTACGCCTCTAAGTGTGCGACATATTCAATACAGATCACTTCCCCTGAGTCATGTTGGGTGGTACATGTGTTTTGAAGAATGTGTGGCTCAGTTTCTGTCGTTTCAATTCACACAATGTTATTGCTCGTCGTTGTAATTTTTTCAACTGTGATAAATTGAACACGTGTATGTATACATGTATACATTGTACTAGAAACGGAAATGAAATGATAACATGATTGCGCAAGTCATGAAATGGTATAAAAAAGCACGAACCTTTCTGCATTTCCAACATCATTACATTCAAATTCATCATAGCAATCAACTTCATCATCATTATTATCACCATAAATATCATAACCATCCTCATTGTCATGAAGTTCTTTATCTTCATTTTTTAATTCTACTCCAGTTTCAACGTTATCATAATCAACATCATTATGTTCAACGTCATTATAATCATCATATAAATCATCATCATCATAGACACTATTTACAACATAATTATAATCAACATCAATGAAATATTGCTATTGACAATAAAAAGAATTGTACCTGCTGCCGATGGTGGTGTGGAAGCTGACGGTTGTGATGTACGGTTTTTAGGAGGTAAAGATGAAGGAACATGACATGGTTCTGGTGAAGGCAATGCTGACACCAAATGTCGTATATTGGATGTTGAAACAGTTGAACTTGGAGATAGTAAATATGTGGTATCGTCACAACAGAAGGGTTCTTGTTCATCACCTTTCGAGATCACAATTAGGTAACTCATTTACTTTGATTGAAACTTCAAAGTTATTTGATATTTATATATTTTATAAATATATATAATTATTTATATATATTATAGAAGGAATCAGATATTCTATAATTTTGGTATATCATAACACGTTCCATGAGTTGATGAATCGTGAACACCAAATAATACTACTATTTACGTCCTCTGATCGTTGACTTGGTGTACGGCTATATGTTCTGGGTTTATCTATTGATTTTGTATGCGGATTGCATGCCATCATACTTGGAGACAGTATGGAGGTTGATCTGGCAGGTGTCGCACTGGTATAGAGCAATGTCAGAAGCGTACATTCCACTGGGAGCACGTAAAGCAGCGGGGAAAAACCTATTCATAACTGTGAAAATGGTTGTAACATTGATGAGGGAGACGCCACTTGAACGGCCATATGAGTATAGTGAGTCCCACAATGATACTACAGTTTATATTTCGTAGAGTAGGAATAGAACGATCAGTTAGATGGGTGGGTTGATGTATTGCACAATGATAAGGTACCGCGAAAATTCCATACGGAGATAAAAATGCAGGAGAAGGAGAGGATGTTTGATTACTGGGAGTGCTTTGTAACCCAGAAGTGAAATGTAGTTGTTTCATAGTTTTTGAAACAGATTATCAATATGATGATTTTGAAGATGATTTCGATGATAGAGTTGATGAGAACATTTCTTATGTTGATATTGGTGATGATGATGCTGATGGTCTTGATGATTATGCTTATGATGTTTCTATTGATGTTGAAAATAGAGTAGATGAAGAATAAGAAGATAAAAAAATTTTATACTGATGATGATGATGATGATGATGATGATGATTATTATGCTCATGTTTATGATGAACATGATGATGATGAATAAAATGAAGGCGCTCAGGGATTAGTCTTCGTGCTGTTTTATAGCATCTCGTGACTGTCGTTGCATTTCATGACTTACGCCTCTATGTGAGCGAAATAATCAATTCAGCAAAGTTTCCCACAGTCTTTTTGGGTGGTGAATGTGTTATGAAAAATGTGTGGCTGAGTTTCTGTCGTCGCAAGTCACACATTTATGTTTCTCGTCGTGGTGAATTTTTCAACTTTGAAAAATTGTACACGTGGATGTATACATGTATACATTCTACAAGGAACGGAAATGAAGTGTAATG
>JAULBU010031031.1:6744-37001 GCA_032358235.1 Odonthalia washingtoniensis
CTTGTGGGAACTCAATTCATCATCCGAACGGATCACGACTGTCTTCATTGGATAATGAACATATATATTGCAACCGATCGACTACAAAGATGGAGTCTACGTTTAATGGAATATGACCTCGAAGTTCTCCACCGACTCGGTTCAAGACATCAAGCCCCATACGCCTTATCTCGTCTTAACACAACCGGTATGGACACTACTACACTAGACGATGACATACCTGTCATGTGCCTTCAAAACGATCAGAAATGCCATAAAATATCGGATGTAACGGACATTATTCTAATTGACAAAATAGACGTCCAACCAAACGCACTTCACCAGACTGTATTTCTCACTGAGTCCCGGACTTGAATCAGCCCATCTATCAAGAAGAGCTAATCCAAGCTCAAACTCCTGACCCGGAATGCAATACTTTGCAGTCCACGGTCGACCAACTTGGCTCTATTTTCTCCATTGACTGGTACGGATTTCTCACCCACCACTCGAAAATTGACGGAGCAGTTCAACGAGTTGTACCGAAATCATTGGTCAATCGCTTTATATACCTGTCTCATTTTCCCAAATCGGCCGGTCATCCCGCAGTGAATAGAATATACGATACACACCGCAGAGGATTCTACTGGCGCAATATGCGCAACTATGTATACCAAACGGGCTAAGAATACCGCCCCTGCATTAAAACTCGTGGTTTCACATATCATTTTAAACATCACCTTCAATTGTTTCAACCAAACGGGCCTCTGTAATTTATCGCTATGGATATCCTAGGCCCTCTGCCTAAAACAGCAACTGGAAATCGCTTCGTCCTTGTTATAACCGACCGGTACACCAAGTTGACTAAAGACTAAATGACTAAAGATATACCGCTTGCTAAACAAACTGTATCCGTAACGGCATACGATTTCATAACCCACTGGATATATAACTTTGGCATCCCTGACTATCTTCTATCCGAAAACGGTTTCAATTTCATTTCTAAGTGTTTCGCTAACGTATGTACCGCACACAGTGTTCAAAAGTTGTGACATCCGCCTTCCACCCTCAAAAAAATGGACATGCAGAACGGTTCAATCGCACCATCACTAATCGCCTACAGAACTACGTTACCGAACACCAAACCGATTGGGACATTTACATAGAACCACTCATCTAAGCCTAAAATAGCTAAATTCTTAGTTCAACTGGAATGGAACTGTTATCTCTTTACATAACACGTCACCCTCCGAATCCAGTATTACTACACCTATCGCCTAACACTGCCACGAAAACTGCTGCATTTACCAGATTCTACTAGAACGCCAAAGATTTGTATCCTGGACCAAATCAAACAAATAGTGACTGACACGGACGCAAATCTCAGATTTTCTCAAAAGCACTACAAAACGTACTATCAATGTTAGAGTAACATTGAGCGCTTAAATCCGTGGGACACGCCCAAGGAAAGAAGAAGATTCGGAAATAGGTTAGTAAAATATGTTGTCCGTAAAGAATTAAGAGAAATGCTATGATGAGGATAAAACTCACGATAAACGGAAATATTGGAGCCATATATAATCAAACATAATGGAGACACGCACCGAGAGAACCAAGGAGGAAGCCATAGAGAAAAAAGAGTATAAGGAAGCCGAGCGGCACATGCACCCGCCGTGGGAGAAACGAGAAGGAACACGTTTAGACGGAGATGATAAGGAAGCCGAGCGGCACATGAACACGCCACGAGACAAACGAGGAGGAAGACGTTTAGAGGGACTAGGAGAAGGTCACCGAAGGACGAAGAGAAAACGTTAAGAGAGAGGAACACATCTGGAGGAGGAGATGTCAGAAGCGCACGAACGTTATGTCGCTTGCAGATGGGCAGGGAATGGCAGGTGGTGGGAGTAAATAGTAAAAGGGTGTCAAGAACAAAATAAGGAGAATAAGGAGCCTAATAAGGGGATGTATACCGTATCCAAAATTTACAGTGAATAAGGTACAAGTATACATATCACTACACCGGACAGGCAGCATAATGTACCCACAAGTGGCTATTACCGTGTAACGACAAACATACACGCCAGTCGGCAACATTCCATCTGACACGCATTTTCTACTAATACAATACAGTAAGTACCGTCGCTGCTGGTAGACCAACCTACACGTGTGGAGAATTCCAACTGGAACAAGTTTCTATCTGGAAATTGTATACATACCACACTCTGAAATAGACAGGAAAATCATACAAAAGGTAGACACACTTTAACGATAGTATTTTACAATTTCGTATCTCAACCAGGTAAGTATACCATCCAGGAGAAGGAATACCCGATCCAAAACCGCCTGCGGCCAGATAACAACCAGCAGGCAGAGAAAAAGTGATCCCATCGGTCTCTTGTTGAACTTTTGCAAGAAAGGACTACGGGAGGTAGTAACATACCTTCGCACCAACGAGGCCGTGAGATACTTCACCGTATTAGATCTACGAATCAAACTCGCAAGCGGAGTGCCTGAAAACTAGTTGCGTAACTAAGAATTTACAACTATTAACACCTCCTTAATTGCATAAATCATATTCTAAAAATTGTTCGCTTATAAAGATAGCTAGTTCTATTTCGACAGATTCGACACGTACTTTGATAAATCCAGCCGGATTAAACACCTATTTAGTCTTGGAGACAAACTCTTTGTCGACCGTGCACCGGCTGAAATTCAAATTGACGGTAATAGAAACACCGACGATAGTACGGGTACAATGAACAAACTACTACAGAAATCGGTGTGCCCATTCAAGGTCTTGCGAGTAACCTCTACTAATCTAAAAATCAATGATGGCATCGATAGATACAAAAAAGCACTAACACCTGACCCAGCTCTACCACCAATACCGCCTAAATTACCGGACCCGAACGGCAGCACCATACGGTTAACTGACGAGACCGATATCAATCGATACCCAACGACAATTACGGATGATGTCAAAATCCGATCTCTCCTGAAACTACGTGATGTTTCGTGTGCAAGAAGAACCACAGAGCAAATTACTTTCACCCAAGAGACGAAGTGTCGGTAGCCATCAAGAAGTTGAAGGAAAGACACGCGCAGCTCTTAATAACAACGGAATATCTACACTATATATATCACAGTGATACTGAACTATCCACGGAAGAAAAGAAAGATGATGAATATATTCAATGGGTTGACGTTGAAGAAGAAGAGAGTGATTTGGCATTTTAACAATTCAACAGGCAGCAGAAATGGAAGAAAACGTAGCTAAATTAGCATTTATACATGAGTGTACCAATAGGGGGAGAAAAAAGAGAATTATACCTGGCCAGAATTTAAACAAGAAAATGTGACCCAGAGTAAACGGGAAAAGCAGGAGAATCCTAACCTGCAAACGAAATTTCAGGGCCATGATATTATCAAAATTAATACATAAGGAACTATTGAAGATCATGATGATGCGGACGCGGACTCGAAACATAACATAATTACAGGAATTACAGCCGCCCATGCAGAACAGCTACCACCCGGTAACATACAAACAGAAACGGACACCGGAAAAATTTCGAACCTCGGAACACAGAATCTCAAAAAGAAGAAGGGGTCTCCACCTGAGGAAGGAGTCAAAGGGAAAGTGAGGACCAGGCCAGATAAACAGATTCCAGATGATGCGGGACAAGAAAAAAGACAAAGACAAGGAGGTGATGAAGTGCAAGCAACAATTGACAACTTAGGCGCCATTTTCAACGGGATCAGGATAGACATAAAGAGAAAATCGAAGGTCAACCATGTACCAAAGGAAATATAAGGCGTATTGTTCAACTTACAACCTATGATATCAAACCAGCACTCAGACCCCTGAAGAGAAAAAAGGAACAAGGGGTTGGCGGATTCAGTAGAGCGTTAGGAGTGACATTGGTACAAATCCCATTTGCGTTATTAAGAATCATAATTGACGTGGTATTTCTAATCATGGAAGAAAACGATGTACCATCTATGCTCTGCTTGAAAGACATGTTCGATAAAAAACTGGACTTGAGAATAAGACATAAAAACATCTCATAACGCAACCGAAATCAAAAACTATCATTAATTAACTGCATCCTCATATATCGTTGGGAAGAAACTTATCACCCTTACAGTTACCACACGTTTTCAGAACTGCAAAAGATACATTTAGCTTACTTAAACTAGCCAGCGGAACATCACTTGACAGAGCGACAACTTACTCCTGGCGCAATAGGCACAGTGTAGCAGTATCATACCCCCACTGCAAGGCAGATCAGTCGTTACGAAAAAAATTGGATAAAAACACATCCAAAGATGATTTACTACTAATAGCCACTGTATCGGTGAACTGTGTTCCCGGTCCGGAAGGCTTATGCCTGATGCTATTAATATACGGAGCTATACCCAGACAAACGAGAGTCGTGCACATTGCCATAAAACAGCAACAGGTAGAAGATATTGACATGGAAATAGATGCAGCAAAAAGGAATAAGCTCGGAAACGGATAGAAATCAGCATGTCTCATGGTCCAGGTCCCCGAACAGTGAAACAATCTAAGGAACTTTGGAAACTTCTTGCCATGACAAAGTATAGATCTACCGCACTGCTTCAAAGAAGTGGGAGGGGCCTCACCGTTTTTTATCCATTTACGGAAAGTCCGCGGTGGTGCAAACAAATAGAGCACGACAAATCGTCTGGTCTGCGTGTGTGAAACCGATATTACCATCCATACTTGACAAGGACGACAAGGACGACACAATATTGGACGAAGTACTGGAAGCTGAAGAAAAACCAGAATTCGTCGAATCAGTCGACGAATTCTGGTTTTTCTTGAGACTCATTTCTTGGGTCTTAAGAAAAGAGGAATTAGAAGGACCCATAACTAATGGTACGTTCTTACCAACGCCTAAACATGAGACCCCAAAGTAGAATCTTCTCACAAACCGACGTGATGTAGCGCAATATAATCAAATAAAGAAACAAAACAAGAAATCACGATGTAATTTAGCGAGGTAAGTTTAATATTGATGTTCTATTTTGTTAAATATGGCGGGTTCAATGGATCAAATATACTAGATGATCGTTGACCTATCACCCTGACACGGCTAAATGTCTTTAGAGGGTACAGATTATTAGGATACGTCAGTATCCTAGACAGTTCCGTGAGTTAGAAACTGATAGGTGTCCGTTAGGTCAATATTTGCTCTATCCATCGGTTTTTAGTCGAGGTAGGCTCTTTGGAGTAGAGATTTCTCCTCCTGGGTTTTGGCGCCGGCCGGGGTGAGGTACTAGTAACTTTCCGATGAAAAATCTGAAGTTGTAAAATTGTCTACTGTCTTTATTATTGAGCTCTATCCGGATGGCAGTGGCATGTATATTAGAATCGAGATTAATTCCAATTAGGTCGTAATGGTACACACATGTGATAGGATCCTACTGTTAGTATGAAAAATACAACAGTACCCTATCCTAACTTAAACACGTGTATTTGTTGATAATACAACTATATCCGTAACTAGGTAAGACAAGATGCACACTGTTGGTCGGTCGGCTACGAAGATACTCTCTAGAATGGGCATCGATATTTTCAAAATACCAAAGGCAGGATCAGAACCCTTTCAAGCAACAGTCAATGTATGCGCGTGGACACACTCTCAGAATTAGATCAGAATTTACTTTAGCTGTCTCTCAATACAGTAGAAAATACACGTGGCAATTTCCACAGACATAAAATCGGAGTGGAGATGTAAAGAGAAAGAAGGCCTGCTCGGGAAGGAAGTAGTAAAAAGTTACAGATTAATAAAGAACCACACCAACCACTTGTCATTCCCGACGAAACTGCTGCGCCTATCAAAGGAGGCATTCTCAGACAACGACTTCAATGCGCTATACTAAGGGAAAGCTTAGGTATCTGACAAAACCGATCTCGAGTGAGCGTTATTCGAGATGGAGACCGGCACGATTGCTACACCAGGATCGGACGTACTTACATCGTAAGATCGTCACCAAGTCTAAACCCTCTGTTACCACGCTGAGTAGATCGGCGAAGGAGGAAAGGCGAAAAATTCGATTAGGGAAATAAGTAAGTTTGAACTTACATCCACATACATTGAAGGAACATGCCACACTATTTACGAGAAACCACGCCAAAAGTGGAATAAGAATAACTCCATAACTGCATAGGGACTGTTTCAAACGAGGGAAGGAGGAAGAAAGGGAGGCATGGTCTATCACGATAATAAAGGAAGAGGAGGACGCATTTGCCTCATCGTGGATTAGATCACCGTACATATATATCTTTAACAGGGAAGAAGGGAAGATTGAAGGACTGAGGAAAGCGGGAGAAAGGATACTAGTAGAGGATAAAAGAGGTACCAGTAAAGGAGAAGGAAATCCATACAACAGTATCGGTAAAATATATTATTTTTGATAAGAATATTCTTTCATCACCGCTTTCTGAGCTACTACAGTATTCTGTAATGTATCATTGTGTGTAACTGCTAGTCCCTTATACACACCTAATTTTCAAGCGTACTACTCCCCTTCTCTCTCGCGTATTATGTCATTTCCGATTATTCTGAAAACTCGTCTTGCTTCTTCATTTCTCTCATCTAGTCCAACAGGCTCCGTGGTATCACATAGTGCCTTTTTAGCACAACATTACCACTGCACCCCGTGCTTTCGGTACCATCATCTCCATCATCTCCGCGATTCACGTACCATCATTGCCATAGTCCTCCGCACACGCCTCGTACAATCATCGCCATCATCTTTTGCACGCGTCACGTACTACCATCTCCATTATCTTTCGCACGAAGCGTATCGTCATTGCCATCTTCACTACTCGTATCGCATACCATCGTCGATGTAGACCGCTATCTCGCACAAAAGGGGCCGTCGATGTCGGTATATCGACGCTCTGACTATTCTCTTTCATTTGACATCGCACGGATTTGAGATTTGAACAAGAATTTGTTCGTGGGCATGATTTTGTATAATGGTGATGTCGCCGAGAGTACTGGTTTCGTCAAAGAGTCGGCTGGGTTGTCTGGTCCGAGGATCCAGGCGATCCAGTCAAGTTCACCGACATAATAGCTCTAGGGTAATGATAAAATATCAATTTGAGTATGCGATCTGTATTATTCCCGTCTTTAGTCACGACGTTAAAGACGGATTTGCTATCTATCATGATCTCATTGCGTAATTTTCGTCCTAATATTTCTTCAGCTTGGGCTTCAACAACGAATCCATTGTCAAAACGAATAACTGCATGTATTTCTGCAGGCATAATGGACTTCGCAATCCTTTGGCATTTTTTGCTACCAAAATGAAGAATGTTACAATTGTCGTACTAATCAACCACAAGGATTAAATAACCAAGCTAACTCTTCATGCAGATCGAGTTTGCGAATGATGCATCCGTTAGTAACACGATCCTGGCCGATGGTATGGCAAGTGGTATGTAACTTAGTTCTTGTTATATTGTATCCTTTAGGAACTCAGTGGATTTATTGAGTGATTTATACTCAGCGGTAGTAGTTGGTTTGCTGTCTGGTGCTATAAGTTGGATAGGTGTACGCACATATGGGTAAATATTTACCCCAATGTACTGGGACGCTGCACGTTTTCTACTGAACCCATTTTGCGTATCAACGATTGTAAGGCGGCCGATCTTGTCAGTTTGATTAATGTTGTATCTTTCCCCGTCTTGCTTGGATATCATGATGCCGTTAAATGATGTCGGCTTTTAGCCTATTAATGTGCGAGGTTTACATCTGAATTTCCGGGAGGCTATTTAGTCTTGGTATATGAATTGGTCGGTTCCGAGACCGAGCGGGTCGTCTACTTGTAGAAGGATGAGGACGTCTAGTTTCCCGTTATTCCTTCTAAGAAGCACGCATGGGTCTTATCTTGATCTTTTAATACCAACATTATCGAGGTGGTGCATCAGGTATGTCAGATACCAATGCAGACCAGACTCGGGTATCCTATACAATGGCTTTACTACTTTTAGTATGTAGCCAGGTGGTAGTTCAATTGCCGATGGTGCCCTTATATATACATCACGATCAAGATCAGTATGAGACTGGATGTATGCTTGCGTATTGTCTCGGGTGTACGTTCTCATTATTGGTATTGATATTGTGATTGACACGGAAATTATATGCGAAAAATATTGGACGGTGGGAACTTTGATTGCGATGTATGCAGCATCATCACCCGCATGATTCTGATCTACTAGCCTGCTCTTTTTCTTTAGAATATCGCCTATCTTTTTCAGCTCATCGATGAACCTACTACCAAATATGACCGTCGATCCTGGCACTTTTGACTCGTGAATCGGCACGAAAGTTCCACCATTCATCAGTCTATCTAGATCTCATTTTCTTGATTGCTTGAAGGACTTATCCTTGCTGACCCCTTTTTATGTTTATCTTACGATCGAATTTTCCCAGATCAACGGTTTCGTCATCACCTTTTCCTGTATAGTCTATGGTAATCTGCAAATCCTCTTCATGCTCATTCACGTCATTAGTTGGATGACCGGGCTTCGTATTGTGGAAGTAAGGAGTTTACGAACGGCTTCAAGAATGTACTCTTGAAGATTCTTCTGCATCTGGTAAGTTGCACTACTATGGTTTCACCGTCACAAGAGATGAATTTATATAGCCTTTCTAACCGTTCAGTTGTAAATTTATATACCAGACCAGGTGAACTGGAAGAAAAGGGAAAAAGAATAAACAAAAAAACAACAACTGACGCGCAAGCATCAACTAAATAATCTTAACAACTTCACACAATCCAAATTCAATAATTGGTAGCGACCATTGAGTCACGATACTCGCAAAGCTAGGCCGAAATGCGGTTGTTGGAACACGAGCAGGGAAATCGAGTCGATATTCTAAACACGATACCAGGGTTAGATACATTCCCACTAATTGGAGTGTCGTAGATAAAGGAGGTGTTTGGGGCCGAAGAGAAAATTCATCGTCAGCATACCTTTATCAAACGCAGATTTATAATATACGTGACGTAATTTGGAAAGGAAGGTAAAAATTAAGGAGGCAAAAGAGAAGAGGGGAACAAGTTTAAAAGATTAAGTTGGACATTCGGGAGTACTTGGGACAGGGCGCACGGCAGGCTCTACAGCCATTTAGTTTATGTCAATTAGAACAAAACATTTACGACAATGAAACTCTCTTCTTGCAGAAATTGAGAATCATTTATAGCTTCCAGGGTTACATATAGACTTTTCCACAAAAGAGGAAACCCAAACTTTGAATGGTCTATTCTTCACAAATTCAATAAGGGGGATGTTGGAGGGAAAAGACTACAGAAATCTTGACATAGCTTTCTCTTTTATTTCATATTTCACAGATAATATTACTGGTTACCAAGAAGAAGCACCGCTGACAAAGGTAACTACACTTTACTCAGATATTATGTTATCTTTACTATATGATCACAAAAATTGGCTGGTCACAATCCGAAATAAAGAACATCGACTCAAAAATGCGCAATATGTAACAAAATATTGTCTCCACGTTTGGTACCCATTGCGACCATGGAATATATACATTGAAGTTTCATCTTCTGGATCATATTGTTAAGGATATTCAAATATTCGGAAATATGAGCATTTTGGACGCATATCCTTATGAATATTTTATTGTGTTGATTAAGCAGTCTTATAGATGAACTTCAAAACGTCTCGCAACATGAATGGGTGAAAAGTTAATAATTTGGCTCTGAATTTGCACAAATTGAGATATAGTCAAAATAAATAACGGGTGCTTACTACTTAACCTCTTTCAAAAAATCCCACATGACTTCCACACCTTGTATGATACGGAGTTTAATTGACATTGAAACAGTTCCATTGCGTTCTTAATAACAAACATACTACAATAGACTCTAAAGAAAAACAGTTACCGACATTTATCAATTACATACCCCCTGATGGCCTCCAAGTATTCATTTCTCTAGTTCTAACCTTGGTTGAGCAGACACAAGACCTTCCGTCGGATACATATATGGAATTGGAATTAATGAAATCAGGATACATACATGGTGGTTATACTTCAACACTTCTTGATTGCGATAGAGAAGAAGATAATTTCGCCAAACGACATACCTGTTCCCCCACATAATCAGCAGGGGACAGAGAATATTCTCTGCAACAGAGTTTAGACCTGCCAAAAAGAAACGAAATAGTTTCGTACTAATAAATAGTTCAGATAATTCAAATGAGCAATTATACTTTGCAAAATTATTACTACTATTCCATCTCAAAACACCAAGAACAGAGCATGTCGGGCAACATGCATATGTCCGTACATGGAATGTGCTACACCACTCAATTAAATTGACGAGCATTTAAATTGTGTGTGCCTTCGGTGGACAACAGAATATTGTCGAATAGTACTTTCGATTAGAATGTAGGTAAACAGTTTGTGAGATACAAACAGCGGGAGGCAGGCGATCGAGGATGGATAATAAGGAAGGTGGACGAGGAGGATGAAAAGGTCCATGATAATGTTGAATGAATGTTGAAGATGATGATGTTGCGAGATGAATGTTGAAGATGATGATGTTGCAAGATAAATATTGGATGATGAATGTTGGATAAGTTGATGAACAGCTGCGGGATGTAAAGATGACATAGATGAAGATGATAGATAACTTTACTATAGATAATGATGATGATATATATGTCGACGATAATGATGGTAATGTAGAGGATTACATAGATGACGATGGTAGATAATGATAATATAGATAATGATAATATCGATAATGATGATGATATAGATGAAGATGATAAGGACGATACTGTTGAGGATGATATAGATGATTGATAAATGATGAGATGACGACGATACTGACGAGAACAATGATTCAGACGATGAAGACGATGCAGGTACTGATGGTGAAAGACGATGATGCGACATGTCGGTACGATAACGCTGATACTACATGATTAGGGAATATGCGCAATAACGCAGGAAAAGATACGGAGAAACCAAAGGTAGTAGGAAGACGAAAAGAGGACGGAAGATGATTATTAGCGAGAAATTCAGAGTAGAGTATAGAACAGAAACGAGAAAACGAAATGCGCACGAGCGGCATAAACCGAAAAACGATTGACAGTCACATGGTATAAACCATAAAGAGCAGTAGGTTACACGAAGTGCAAATTGAAATTGTTATACGTGTAAACAGGAAAGTCGAGTACTGTACTCAACAGAATGAGCAGGAAGATTCAGGCCGCCACAGTACCCGTATGCATTTAGAGAATGTGAGGGAAAGGAACCAGAACGTACTGTACGAAATGACAGACACGACAACTACCTACACGGTATGATAAGGCAACCTTAGAGTGTCAAGAAGGAAGACACCTTACAGTGACACGAAGGAAAAGGAGAGTGTAAGACTGTACTATGCCAGACTGGCAATAACCGGAACAGTGTGAGCTGGGATGCTAAGGACACGTGAAACCTGACAAGAGATAGGACTGGATTTGCTAATTAAAGAATCAGTATCTAATCCTAGATTAGTACACGCGTTATAACCATTTGGTCTAACCTCAAAAGTAGTATGTAATCATTGCCTGATCCAAGAAGATTCATTTGAATTAATAAAGGTAGACATTAACAAAGAGAAGAGCAGAAAATGGGAAAACCCATCCAAAACCGTTGCGCCTAACCAGTCAAAACCATCTGAAGGAGGAAACTCTACTCAACCACACGCACTAAGTTTGACCAACATCAACTGTAGACGCAAGCGATCCCCACGCATCAACCGCGTGAATCTGATCGTCCCGGTTGAAAACCCAGAACCGAGGAAGGACACTAACGTGCCCTTCGATTCCACCGCTTAGGAAGGTACTTCATTCTACCATGGTGAAAATCAAACTACGCTTCAAGTAACCGTAGCACCATTTCCATACATTAATTAACCAGTTCTACAATCCCCTTTCCCCCTTTATTGCATTTCTATTCTCCCACTCCAGACGCTCGGAACCTAGTAAAGAGCGACCCGGCTCAGTGTCCCTCAGGCTTACGGCACGTTTCGACAAATATCTTATTGATTATTATTTGCAATATTTACAAGAGAAGGACAATATTGCAATCATTGAAACATGCGAATGGTTTGACACCGTACGTTTCCACACAATAGCATCATCCGTACATGTCGTACGCTCAAATTTTTGGGTTGCACCATTTACGGAACAAATTACATGGCCATTCCATCGTTTTTATGTTAAACGTTTATGCAGGAAAACATCTGGATTTACAATTGGCAATTCAACTGTTTAGATAACAACAAGAATAAAATAAAGTTCATATTTTTCAAAGATTCATATGCCATATCGTGAACCAGTGGTTAACGCAACTATTCCTTTCCAATTCGTAAAAACCAGAATTTTTTGAACATGTATTCAAATACAATTCCGACCACGGTACTACAAATGGAATTTGGTACATGTAATACGAATGCTATTTGTAAGACGAACGTCTGAGAAGGTAATTGCAACCTCTTTTGAATAGGGGCTATCATGTTCTAAACATGCTGAAACTTCAGTATTTTTACTTGAAGTACATTTTCAAACGTTCGTTTTACAATCAAGTTTAGATGGACAAAAGGGTGGTATGGTACCAAAAATATACATATTTAATCAAAAATTCACATTGTAACAAATTATCGACAGTTTGGGTTCAAAGAGTGGTATATCTTCTACCCATAGAACGGGTCAAATATATACTTCAACTGTTAACAAAATAACACATAAATTTTCAAGTCCTGAAAATTTCATCACATTTCATGGTAAAGAAATATTGTCTGTTTTACTGCGTAAATATTTTCGATAAAATTAAAAATATTCTTCACTTTCATTGATACTGCGACAGATGAATGCCCGAATTGCACAATTTTCATAATGTTTTGAGAAAATGAATGTAAATGGCAAACAATGCGAAATTCGCAGTGTGGAACGGTGCTACGATGGATGCATTTTTGGCAATTCATTTTCATCAAAAAATGGTAGTTCCTTGCAGTTTTTGCACCATAGTCCACCCTTTGGACTGTGCAGTCCATTTACGAAACCAGAGACGAACAATTCCTCCTAATGAGAGAATAAGTAGACAAAATTTTGAATCAATACAATAAATACAACTAAGTGGCATGCAAAACACTACAGTAAGGTTCAAAAAAGATAAATATGATAATAGGTATCATGTCTATATATAAATGACAAGAGAGAACTTAACACTTAACATTTCAAGATGATATAAAGCAAAGCATTAAACATACCAAAGACGAGCTACCAGCTCATCATCCTGGTAGGATAAAAATAAACTTTCAAGACCCATGTGGATAGTTCCGAAAGTTGGTTTGCATCATTTCATAAATTCATGCATTGCTGCCTGAAATCATAAATTGATTGATTCGGAGAAGTATCTAAAATTCATGAATTATTTGGTTTCGGACACGTAGTGGAAAATCGTGAATGAATTGATTGATTGATTCAGACCGTTACATGGGACGTTTCTGGCAAAAATCATGAATTAATTATTTCGACTTCATTCAAAACAAAAAATAATTCAAAACACAAAAATGAGCACGACGAGAAATATGTACAGAATATGATTGCATATTTCTAATCAATACTTTGCATATTAATTCTCTTTTAGGTGCTTTCTATCTAAACGACTGATGATGAGGTCGGTATTTGTGTCCTGATAGATCGAGGGGATTTTACCAGAAGGAATCATGAGTTGTAGCGACTGACAAACTCTGTCAACAGTTAGCTCCAAGTGGACTGTCAGTCTTGGTTCTGTGATCTGATAAACCTACTGTACCAGGTATCTCAAAGATATTATCGATGTTTTCAATTCCGTATTCGTAACGAATTACGTTCAAATATGCAGGGATTTAACGATCGATTTAGTTTCGTCTTGTAGATAGAGAGGTCTAGAGAAGCTTGAAATCTACGATGATGACTAGTCGAACGGGGTGTGGAAGTAAAATAGATAAGGCAGTTTTTAACTGCGTCCATTACTTCTGAAGCTGCAAGTATTTCAGCAGCAACAATAGAACGCACAGGATGTTTGGACGTGTATGACATCCATGATACAACAAGTGGAATTGAGCTTCCATGGACCAAATAGAAAAACATAAACATAGTAGAGCTGTCCATAATCTGAAATTCTGCCGGCGCCTTCAAAATTTAAAACAGTTACAGAAAAACTACCCGTACTTGGTTTGGGAAAGTTGATTTATGTTCCCAGCTTATTTAACATACCGATTACGTTGAATTTTGTTGATAGTACAGGTACTGTGGCTGATGGTGTTGCTGTAGAATGTGGCTGGCATAGAATGATAAAAATGGGAAGAAGAAATTCTTACCCACTAAGAGACGAATTAAGCCACACGTCTGCAGATTTATCAACGGATTTTAGCATTTCCTCGTTTTATCTATGCAGGAAGGGCATATATAGACTACACTGAACTCGCACACATACTACAACAATCTTCTAACTACTATGTTTTAATTAATACCTTAATTAACACTTACCAATTGAAATGTACAACTGATACCGAACATTTTCCACCACAGCAAACCATATCACATTTTCATTATGAATAAAAATATTAATCAACTCTCCATTCACAATCCGTCGATATCTGAATTGGATCCGGATCACACAGAATATTGGATACTCTCACTACAATGTGAGGTGAAAAAGCTCCAAATTAGAGAACAAATCTAGAAAAGTAACTATAAAAATGATCCCAATGCCATCATGAAGTAGATTTCAACATCATCATCATCATCTCCTCCCTCCCGAAACCCATTGCCGTATTCTCCATTGTTTCTGGTACATAAAGCAACCGCAGCCTGATCATCTAACGAGTTAGACTCAAAATCGGATTCTGAACTGTAGCGGACCATGATCTGCGTGAAGTGAAAGAAGGGCACGTGATCATTCCGAACTACTAAACCAAAAACAATTTCTCCAAATTGACAATAAGTCAATATGAATAGAGATAGAGTACGTGTTTCGCTGTGCATACCATTTGATGACAGCGCTAGGTCAGTACAGTGTCACTTTCACACAGTGTAGATACTGTATAACGTTACACCTACGTGGGTAGGATGTGTCCGCTGTAGCCAGTACAGTATAATTTCTACGTGCCCAATTTGAGTGCTTGTTACTGTATATGTAATTACGGTTTCCTGTATTTATCCTGCGTTACCGTTTAGCATGGTTTGGACAGGGTTCCTTATTTGCTTGTTCTACTTTTCATAGTTCTCCTTTTTGCTAGTCATGCTTGCTTCCATCTTCTTGGTTTTTTCGTTCGCCATTCGATTGATCGTACTCGGATGGATGATCCCCTTATCTCCTTGCGATGCGTGGTGTTACCTCGTTTCTCATCCTCATCCTCCTTAGACATCCGCTCTCGGAGTTCTACTACCTCCATTAACAAAATCATTATTCAACCTCCATTTCCCTACAACCTTCATCATGTCCCTTCAAGCTTCAACGTGATCCCCAACTTTCAACTTTCAACATTCATCCTCAACCTTCAACCTTCAACCTTCAACCTCACCTGTCAACCTCATCCTCTTCTCCGCCGGTCCCTTTTTGTCTCGCCTCGCATCTGTCGTTTTCTCTCCTCCATACTGTTTCAAGCGAACTTGACAGTGTATCGATTCGATGGACGAATCGAAACATTACTTCACGTAGTTTCTTATTTTATCAATGAACTGATCAGATGCCAGTTTCATTTTGTTCGAAAACATTTGGTTGAATCTTTTCTGACGTCCCCCTCTACGATAATACTTCACAATGAGCAGCGCCACACAGATATATATATATATATCCATGAATCTACACGGGAAATAATCACTAGAGCTCCTTCAACAATATCCCTTTCTTCGTCGTCAGGTATATATCCAATGAAATGATGGAATACTGCCGGACCAATTTCGTTCCTAAACACATTTAGCTTGTATTCAAAATCGTAATGACTATCAATGTCACATTCTTCTACAGTAGTTCCGCTCCGTTATTATATCCCTGAGATATTCGCGAAGCGCCACCAAGAAACTTCTAAATCACCATCCATCTCTATTCCCTTTTATTAGCTTCCTTTTTGCAACAGTTATTTCCGTTTCCATCCTTTCTTTTGCTATCGGTTATATTAAAATAAAACCTAGAAAATAGAGACATATATCCAAGTACTTCAAAACATCTGTCCTTTGCAGCTCGTTTTCTCTCTACAGAAGTCTGATAGCAGTTGTTTCGGACGCCCCTCTAACGTACCAACCTTGCAAAGCCCTGCTACTACTTGATTCCTAATTTCTGCAGACGGATAGATGTGTACGTTTTCACTAGATGACATTTCAGATCTAAGTAACGAAATATAATATCTTTCTCGTAGTTAATGAACGGCACATATACGTTGTTGCCGCTACAAAGATACTTGACTGGAGTTGGTACAATAATTGTTCCGTCTGACATTTTAATTTCATTCTACAACACGATCTCACCTCTGTTTGTCCAGTTTCTTGCTTTTAGATCCTGAATTGGGTCCAATTCACACGTTTCCTTCCCTCCTCACTTCTGCATTCTCAAGTTTACTGCTAGTCCAATTCCAAAATATTTCATAGGTACTTGCCTTATAATCCTGTCAACGTATTTTCCACGACTCTTGTTTTTATCGGCCATCTTCCTAAGAAGTTCCTCATTTAGTAAATCCAAACTCTGTATCATGCCTTTCATTTCAGTATTTTGCCTATCCAGCTTCAAAACTTCCGATTGTGAAGCCTTTATTGATACCTCTTTAATCATTACCTCTCGTGATTTTTCATTCGCAAATACCTTGTACTCCTTCATTACTGAAAGTCTTTCTTCCTCTGCGGTACATTGTCTAACCTCTTCTTGCAGTTGTGAGCAATCTTCCACATTTTTCAGTTCAAACAGATCCTACCTCATTCATAGGACTGTCCTCATCTCTCATGGTTCCATGGTTATCTTGACTATTGTCCAGTGCATCACTGTCTGTCACAGAACCTATGCTATCGGCATTAACATTGTTCGATACATCTCTGTTCAATGAAGATTCGTTGCGACTGATTCCACACATTATCCCAATACTCCTTCTTCGAATTCCACGCGTTGCAAGACTTCTAGCCCTTTCTATGGTTAGCCTTCTACCACTCCTTTTAACCGAACTGTTTTCCGCAGGTACGTTTGAATTGGTCCCAGAACATTCCTCTACTACGGTATCATCTCCATGAGTACATACTCTCGCCGCTTTTAATGGCGGTTCCGTATTTCGTAGTGATGCCCGTGGCGGTGCTTCCAACAATTTTCTTGCTCCACTTCTATTTGTCATAACTTGTTTTTGAAAATTATTACATGTGAAATTCTTTGGTTGTTGAGTTTCCTTCATTTATAGAGCATATTTTAATCAAAGCAACTCTTCCATGCGTCCATAAAACATGTAAAGACTAAACAGGCTGCATTTGTCTACTGTACGCAATTCCCACAATCTTCAGAATGAAAATCTCTACATCGATTTTGAAAAATAGGTGTTAATTTTTTTTGCCCAGATTAACAAAGGGTTGGCAGTAACGCACTTCTCTCAATTTGTGCATTTTTTCTCTATAGTTACAGAGAAAGACTGTTCATCACAGACTGTATAATAACCACATCGCAATTATACATTAATTATAACTAAGTTACTCCATTGCAATGAAGTCAGCCCCGTCTTATTTCTCCCCATACTGGATACGCCTATAATCATTGATCACGTTTACAATATGTATGAGGCAAGACCCATTGTCATATAATCATGATATAGGCAGTTTTCCTTGATTCACACAAAGTTCCGATATTTTGCAATACATCATAATAAATACACATGGCTCACTGATTTGCAGATACTGTAATTTCCGATACTACATCTGAGACAAATCTTTTTCTGACACATAACAGAATTCATGGAATTTTTTTAAAATAGTCTTAATTAATCAGTACGATTTACTAGAACAGTTTCCAGTACTGAACGGAGCTCGAAAGTAATTAAATTATTAAAACAAATTATTTATATATTTAAAAATAGAAACAGAAGCACAGCAGTACGAAAAACATTCCAAAACAATACATTTCTTCAGATTTTGGGACAACTGTTTCGGAGATTTCACCAAACATATCAACACCTTTCACGACAATTTTTGACAATCTAAGCAGTTATTCTCCAACAGTCTTCAATGAATTAAACCTGTTCCGAGAATAGTCTTGCATTAAAGTCCGGACCCGGATTATATTTATCATTTCTTCGACCTAATTTCTTCCAAATCGTGCTTGAAATATGTTTAAAGAAAGAGCCAACGACTGGTTCGACATATCCGCTTTGCTCTTGTCTATTTCCTTCCCAAAGTAGTTGGATGACGACGCAAAAACAGCATCTTTTGGTTACTACCTTCTGATTGCCGTTCCGAAGCTTTTCCCATCCCTAATATCCATGATAATACGAGGTGTTTCCGTACGTTTTTCTCATTTCCAGATCAAACAATGTTGGGCCGGGTTATATGGAAATATATCAATATGTTCTTCACTATGGATAAACTGTCAACCTGATACAATTTAATATTTTTTCGAAATATATATTTTGACTTATTTCATATAATTCAGAACCAGTATCATACATCATGATATTTCCATGTTACGCATGTCATGCGTACGTACCATCATTCACAGTAAGTTTTTGTCAGATTGAATGTGGTGTCTTCGCTGCGTGTAACGGTACGCACAAGATTTCTGATAGTGTACACGAGACACAACATTTTCCCCTGCTCTTAATTCTATCCTTTTTTAATTTTCAAATCCTACTTCTTTCATAATTTTCTGTACAGTGTCTACAGAAAGTTATTTTCCAGCATTATGTTACAAATTTTATTTATAAAATTGCATCTACCAATTTTGAGCAGAATACAGCTCAGTACATTTTCAATATTAGTGCAACACTACATCCCTTTTGTGCCTTTTTGGTTTTTTAAGTTAACAATTATTGGTAATTTATAGCAAAGGTAACACAATTACTATCATTGTCATATTCTCCACTTCTTCGTCTTGACAAATGTTTTCACCAGATTTCAACCATTACACTTCAACTTTGAGTATATATTCAACAAAATATGCTGTTCTATTGACGTTATATCATATTCTATTACAACCAATTATCCAGATTAGTTTGGATTGCAATGAATGCCATCATCCATACTTTTTGCAGCGCTATTTATATACATCTACTTTTCACTCATACCAACATTTTATTATTATTCCATTTATATTTATTAACAGTTATTTTATTTAATTTATTTTGATTACTTGCCTCTTCCGAATAAGTTTTTCAAGTAACTTCTCCTATTATACTACACCAGTTTTGCGGTCAGGTTTGTATATTTTTTTATGTTTACAATTAAGTGCTCACATTGCCTGTTATTATTCTTCTCATGTACATTTTTCTAACTTTCATATATTACTATTATTTGTTTATTTTTCATTATGTCAGCATATGACTGTGGTTATTCGCTCCACAGGCATGGGATTGATTAACCATTGAAATTTCAATTATACAGATTTATATTCATTTTGGCAGTGGTTTTCGTGGTTCTCATCTTTCTCTTTATAGATTATTCTTCGTTCATTTTACTACTATTCATACTATTCGTATTACTTCAATTTTTTAAATGTTGTTCCTATCTTATTTATTGTGATATTTTCACTATGACATACTGTGACTGTTCATAATAATTCTATTACTTCCATTTTTTTACATATTGTTCCCTTTTATATTTTTGTGATATTTTCACTATCACATATTGTGATATTTTCATTTTTATAAATAAATATATCATGTATACCGTGTTTGGTATACATGTATTGCAATGTATATTGCACATATTCCATATTTGAATCCTATATAGCATCATATTAGTTCTATATATAAACCATATATTTTTCATATACAGCAGTATCTATCAATTTTTTCATTCATGGAAAGAATGATTTCGGGATTCACCATGCACTATTCTTTCTATTAAATGAATGGAAACATTGTGTATACCTGCGCTTTTACATTCAAGACATGAATTCAGCAGTTTCACAATTTGAATGTAGGCATTCGGTTCCCAAAACCCAGAAGCTCTGACCACTACTACTGATGTCCATCTTTAACCAATACATCCATGATCGCCTATAAAAATGAATGTACTCACTTCTATGCTTTGTACTTATTGGATTGTTGTTTGATAATATTATGTGGCTATTCAATTCATCTTGCTTATTGCACAATTTTCGATGAGCATAATAAAACCAATATTATGCGTTTTAATAATAATAATTTACATGTATTTAAATTTATAAAACAGAAAATTACTTTCCCTTTCACCAATGTAAGGATATTTAATTGTAAATTGTAAATTTTTTAAAAAGAGGTGAACCAGAAATTTGACTCCAATAGATAGGATTTACACTACTCCCCACTGAAATGATTTGACCAATTGAATTTAGATATTATTGTAATTGAAAGGTTAATTATTTCTACAATGCTATACTCGTAAGAAATCTGTTACGTCTCCTGCATGGTGCTCATTAACCCATTTCTATCACCACCGCAACGTCGCCACACGCCAAAAAAATCAAGGGAATAAATCCCTTCCATAACACCTTTCTATGATTCCACCAACTACTAACGACGGAAACAATTGAAATCATCAGCCCCTTTTCCAACTACGATTTCTCTAGCAAAAATTATTCCTCGACGCTTTGGCCATAAAAGCGTTGACATCACAATAACCAATGAAATTAAAATCAACTTCAGATCAATTACAAAAACTGCAACAACAACTTTTCCAAGTATTTCGTTTTCAGTTACTATTGAAAGCAGAAGAACCACCTCCAGTACAAAGCGTGCTTCATCGTCGAATTTTTTATGATTAAGTTTACACGTTTACACCCTTATTAATTTTGTTTTGAAAAATTGTTCAAGATGGAAATAGTTTTGGGTTTCAACTTTATCATTCTCGTTTGGAAAACTTGTCAAGATGGAAATCTTTTCGATTCAAATTAATTATGAATTTTTAGACAGGAATGCTTCATTCGTCGGAAGTATGAAGGAGTCAATTTAATTACGGACGTAATCAATTAACTCGTGACTTTTTTGGCAATTTTACATGATTGTTTTGAAACGGGGCTTCTCAACTTGGGAAAATAACCACATCGATCTTGAAAGTCATTATCCAACCTAGCTTGTCTTTTTTATGTTCTCTGTTTTGTTTTATCACCCTGAATCGTTAAGTTCTATTCTGCTGTCATTTATATATAGAAATGAGAACTATTATCATGTCTATCAATTTTTGAATCTTTCTGCAGTGTTTTTACATTCCACTCATTGGCATGTGCTGTCTTTTCTTCACTTTTATTTCTACTTATACTCTCGCTGAGACGAAGTTCTCGTCTCAGTAGATGAATTATCATACACCGAGTAAACGCTTCTTCACTTTATCATCTTAATTTGAGCCTCTGTCACAGATTCAGCTACACCCTTAAGTCCGTCTTTATCTTATCAGCGTAGATATTGTACGACTCCATCTTGTCCCCTCTTCATAGTCCTCCTCAGATCTAGACAGATCATGAAACCTCTACTGTATTCAGCTACATATTCTGTCACGCTACACTACTACCTCGTTCTCAACTACCCTAAATTCTAACGTGTATAGTTAGCAACTATAAACGTTTTAATTAAGGGTAGTTGAATCTTAGTGGATACTTACAAACGGTATGTCGTCTTTTGGTTCTTCGTTCTTATTTAATACTAAAATCAGCATCCCAGAGGGTGTAACATAAATTTCTAGTAACATGCTTCCTTTAAATATTATTCCTTTTCGTTTTCCCATACGTTAGATTATCGTAGCATGATGCTACGTAATGTACTGGATTTATTATGGTTACAAACACAAGGTATGTTGTCTTTTCTTCTTGTTTCTGATTTTATACAAACATTGCGGTCCCAGACTGTTTAATATACATATTTACAAACATGCTTCATATAAATATTATTCTTTTTTGTTTTTCCATATGTTAGGAAATCAGCAAGGCTTTTCTGTTAGAAGTGATGGAACGCAATGCGTATTTTACCAGACGGTGACAAAAGGTTTTTTCAATTTTCATACAAACATCCCCATGTTTTATTGTTTGATATAAATTTTACTAACCTCTTGTTTATTTATTATATTTCGTTATGAAACTTTCCGTTTATTAACAGGTTTACATGTTGTCTGCGTGATGGTTCTCATTCTTTTCTTTGTTTTAGTTTAATTTTCATGTCACTTTTCCCTCTTCACTGTATTTTTTACCCTTCTGTTTTTATCGTTATTGCATCTTTTTGTGCTATTTTTCATTTCTATATGGCATGAAATTATTAGTATTAAAAATGTATAGCATTTATACTTAATTAGTATAAATGTATTGCAATGTATATTGCACATATTTTATATATCAAATCTCATATAGCGTCACATTATTTCTATATTTTACCGAAGATACAGAATAATAGATGTAGCTTACATGCACATTTATATTAAATTCATGAAAGCATGGTGAAAGTAGCATCCACCGTAAACTACATTTTCGGTAAATTTCTATGAAGTATTCATTCACTTTCTCATACAAAATGTGTAGTTCCGGGATTAGATTACATCCATAAATTATTTTAGCAAATTTAAATATTTTTGCACAGGCCATTCGTTTGTCTCTTCAAAACATGGAAGAGGGCCTGGACTGTTCTTCTAATTTATTTTCCACTGTCCGTAACTAATTGTGTACGCCACATTTACATTCTATACATTTTGTGTATGCCCAGGTAAGTGCCCCGTCCATTTAATTTTCAAAAAGCGTAGATTTTTCATGTCGCTACCGTCCGTAACCATGCACACGCTGCTTAATTGTGGATTTACCCTACAAAATCCCCCAAAAGTTTAATAAAGTAGTACATCCACCCAAAATCCACGCCGTTTGAATGTATGCATTCAGTCCCGAAAACATAGACGTATCGGCCCAACTGACCAACATTCGACTGTTCCTTCTCGTCCGCGCTTTTGCCGATACATAAAGACTGTTCAATGAACTGACGAAAAACGAGACTAACACGAGTATCAAAAATCGCTGGTGCGCCTTTCCAGACAACTTACCCGACAGGAACTTGAATAAAATTAACGAGTTCAGTCGAGGAATAATTCTTCAAGCCAACCTTAATGGCCGTTCTAAATATCTCTGCGAATGATTCCATTTTGATTAAATAGCTCCAGAACGTGGTGAAAATTTCAATTCTCAGCTCTATTTTCAAAAGGGATTCTCTATCAGTTGTCTCCTTGGTATTTCAGTAACTTCAAGCGCTTCTTCTCGTCCACCGTGGTCAGAACGAATAATTCAATGATTTTGAAATGCTTTTTGGATATTAACTCGCATAATTCAACTCACTCGGCTCCTCAGTTTCCTTATCTGGCTCAATTGCTGCTCTAGTTCTTTATTTCAAATGCAGAAGTACATGTAAGTTGGAGAATATCAATGTTTGCAGCAGCAGCCCCCTGCAGCAGCTCCCTGAAAGTGAACTCGCCTAAATATTATTTTATTAAGTCTGTCAGCTATGAGACGATAGCATCTGTTCTACTTCAATCTGACAACCCCACTAATGAACAGAAAACGTCTCACCATATGGTTTCATCCCACTACGCCACACACAGTTACTACAATAATATCTTCAGCTATTCCAATAATCGACCCGTCAACAGTATTCGTGCAAGAAACAACAATAGTAATCATAATAAAGATAATCAGCCAAGAATGACGAGAGAACAGGTTCAGAACATTAAAAGGACTAGCCCATGCAGTCTCTGTAGCAGGTATGGACATTTGTACATTGATCACGACCGTGCTTGACCACTCAGCCCCAATAATCCGTCATCTTATCAACTACCCATCTCAGTCGACAACTTTGAAGATCGTCCACACAATGTCAACCGTCGAGACAACAATAACCTGGTTCAGCAAGACCTCCACGACCAATTTCCTTTAGAATGGTTCGATCATTAAACCATATAATCGATCACTAACCTCTCCCCATGCACTTTCAGCACCAAATATTGGTACAATGATCGACAATGATGCACCTTACTATGCAATTGATCAAGTCGAACGATTGGCGACGCAATCAATAAACGGTCATTTGGGTAACCTAACTGTCTTGTAACCAGTCCGTAATGCATTCAAACACCGTACTTAATGGTAATACGGTATAGGTGCTCATGCAAGTGATGTTAGACCAATTTTAGGGTCTGTAGTTTTCAAGGTTACGAGAGAAAATAATGTCCTCCAAATCCGTCATTTGGCTTTATCTTCATCCTCTCAATGGGTATTCGGACGCAATATTACTAACCGCAGTAATATTATGCAACTTTACAACGCTAGTATGGTAATTACCAGTTGCGGAAATCAACGAATTAATTTACGAATAGGAGAATACAACAAGCTAATCTATCTGAAACTTTCCTTGTTTATTTGCCATCTCAACAGTAGATTCTACACGCGCTTTCTAGTACTGTCACTAAGACATACCTGCTACAATTTTCAAGATAGTAGAACGTGCGCATAAGCACGTATGTGGTCACGCAACGTATTCTGACATAAAATTACTACTACAGCGCAATAACAAATCGTCTGAATATGTAGATTATCAGCTCAAAGAAATTGT
Organism: Odonthalia washingtoniensis; assembly: GCA_032358235.1. Lineage (NCBI taxonomy): Eukaryota > Rhodophyta > Florideophyceae > Ceramiales > Rhodomelaceae > Odonthalia > Odonthalia washingtoniensis. Next base: position 31,561 of record JAULBU010031031.1, read on the forward strand.
CATCAACTTTACTCTCTGTAGAACAACTGAAAAACCTCATCCATGTCGCAAAGTTTCACTCAGCTCTCTTAACTGTAATTTTAATGACGTGGTATGTGTTGACCATTTAATTTTAGACTGCCAACCGCTACGTCACATAATGGATACTACAACTAGGTACTCAGAAGATCTAACAGTCAACAGTACGTCATCATAAAATACTATTTTGGCTTTTGAAACAGCTTTTCTAGGACAATTATGGTATCCTAACACAGTCATTTCCAATGAATCCATTAACCACAGCGATTTCATCTCCTATTTCAACAATGAAGTCTCATATTTTAAGGCGCTACTGCCTCTTCGTAACTCTAATAATGTATTAGAGTCTAAACGCAACGCAATCCGCTCTATCTACATTCGTCCTAAAAATGCTAGCCCGTCTGCGTCAACGTCATTACTATCTCAAAAAGCAGTAAGATATTAAACCGACCAATATGCCTCGAATATTCTTAGTGCCTTCGAATTGGCAGAAGGATTTACTCAGCCCCATTCAACCCAACCTTCCCATGTAACCCAATATTCAATTGAATCTCAGATGATGATTAGTTCGAAACGGAAACTTGCATGAATTATCTCATCCAAGTCTTCCACTGATAATCCGAGATCACCTGGAGACCTTGTAGAAGTATATGTAAAATTCTATAAACAAAACTGAGGAAAATGGCTATCACCACGTGTGATTCTGGATATTGATCCAAGTACCTCCTCTATCACAGTACCTGGTTCTAGTGGCCGCATAATACGTGCTGCAGTAGAAGATACCCGTCATGTCTTACCGGATGTTTCATTCGCTACCACTTTTCATTAATCAAACAATGAACTCGACAACGACATACAAGAATTAATGGGACAAGTGGCATCTAATGATATAAAGTCTACAGTCGAGATTGGTGTCCAAGATTTCAATAATTCTTCATCCCGACTAGCTTCTCCATCTCTGTTTGATGACAACGAAAAAGGTATGGTGCCGAATATTGGCGACAAGATCAAGGTGCTTTGGCCTCTTGAGAAGCAGTTTTATCCTGGTGGAGTAGTTTTAAAAACTGCGAATGGTTAATACAATATCAACTACAGCGACGGTTACAAATAATGCATTAAATTCGACAACGAGATGAAGCGTCATCAAATTATCCCAGACTCTGATTCAAGTAATACAGTAGAAATGAGCAATCAATGAGTGATATACAATATGTAATTCAGCAAATATTTCAACATTTCGGAAATCTGTCTTTCCTTACTCACAAAACACAACGATTTCCATCATATTCGCTCCTCAATTACTTTAAAATTGAAGAATCTGAATTCAAGAAAAAGTTCAGTTTATTCCTATCAACAAAATACAAGCCCATTCCAATATTATTGGCTCGCTTGTCATCTTAAAGCTCAGACACAACTATGAAAAGACGCTGAAATTAAAATCACTTGTCGCACCACATGGAAATCAAGATTCAATCAAGAAGGATCTTAGAAGTGAATGCGACATGCGTGGTCCAGTAAGAATGCGAATTTAATTATCTAAAGCAGCTATGAAGAAATAGAAGATAAAAAAACTAGACTTTTAAACGGCATTTCTTCATACTGGTCAGGCAATGCGCGATGGCTATGTTGTACCGCCTCTTGAAAGCTCAGATGGAGGAAAAGTATTATAGTTGTTATTGGTTGCAGCATATGGACTTGTGAATGCAAACGCCAAAGGACTGTTATCCCGATTCACTGCTAATCGACATTCGATTTTCACAAATTACATTAATTCCCCAGCTTTTTTATTTTAAAAATGGCGGTGAGTTAATTTGCTTTCATGCAAAAATTGTAGATGAAATTATAATAACTGATAATAGTGAATTAGCTAACAGTATTATAGAGTCAATCGATAATCGCTTCAAGCTTGGCACTGTAGCCCATGGGCCTGTAAATATGCGATTTTTCAGACTGAATATCATTCAGCATGTGACTACAGTATGGAAACTAATGGTGATGACAAACGCAACATTATCAAGGTACACCTTATCTAACAAGAGAGATGTGGAGAAATGGATTTACTACTCAACATATTCGAATCGAAGTCATTTGCGTCCCTCAACAGTTCAATTGGATGGCATTGAATCATATCATCGATTTTCTGCACCGAATTCTCGAGCAGAGTGCAAGAACCAGCACCAAATACTACTGTAACACTGCTTGTTAATCATAAAAATGGTCCTAGATTACTTAAGAAACTTGGTACCACAATCACATCTCCGCTGCCATCACCTGAATCAAACATGTCCAATCTCTTATTTTCTAATACCGGATGCCAAGGTGACACTGGACAACTTTGCTACTTATATGGTGTACGTTTTGGTAAGTTTGGCGAACATTACACCTTCCATCTGTTATCATGGTCCTCGCATAATGCGAAGCGTCCCTTCAGGTCAGTTGGTGCATCCGAAATACTCGCAGCAGATGAGGGAATCGACGAGGGAAATGTACGAGAAAAAAGACTATCTCCAATCTCATATCAGCACGTAGATCTAATCATTTCATTCTATACTAAGGACCTATTCACGTCATTATTTACTCAGAGGAACACCATAGAAAATTCGATTCTAGGGGACGTGAATGTCATCACGTTTGATTTCGAATGTCTACAAGTCAACGTGATAGTTGGGATACCTAGCCGTATCAAATTAGCTGATCCCTGAATAAAACCCAACAGCCATTTAACCGATGCAGTTGAACTAATGCTCCACTCTGGCAAAATACTACTCGACTACAGCATCCATAAAACGACTCTCAGAAACAAACGACTTCAGTAATAAAGTATGAAAACAATCAGCAAACAGGGGAAAATATTAATTTTCTTTGATTACGTGTACACGTTCACACCCTTATTAATTTTGTTTTGAAAAATTGTTCAAGATGGAAATAGTTTTGGGTTTCAACTTTATCATTCTCGTTTGGAAAACTTGTCAAGATGGAAATCTTTTCGATTCAAATTAATTATGAATTTTTAGACAGGAATGCTTCATTCGTCGGAAGTATGAAGGAGTCAATTTAATTACGGACGTAATCAATTAACTCGTGACTTTTTTGGCAATTTTACATGATTGTTTTGAAACGGGGCTTCTCAACTTGGGAAAATAACCACATCGATCTTGAAAGTCATTATCCAACCTAGCTTGTCTTTTTTATGTTCTCTGTTTTGTTTTATCACCCTGAATCGTTAAGTTCTATTCTGCTGTCATTTATATATAGAAATGAGAACTATTATCATGTCTATCAATTTTTGAATCTTTCTGCAGTGTTTTTACATTCCACTCATTGGCATGTGCTGTCTTTTCTTCACTTTTATTTCTACTTATACTCTCGCTGAGACGAAGTTCTCGTCTCAGTAGATGAATTATCATACACCGAGTAAACGCTTCTTCACTTTATCATCTTAATTTGAGCCTCTGTCACAGATTCAGCTACACCCTTAAGTCCGTCTTTATCTTATCAGCGTAGATATTGTACGACTCCATCTTGTCCCCTCTTCATAGTCCTCCTCAGATCTAGACAGATCATGAAACCTCTACTGTATTCAGCTACATATCCTGTCATGCTACAGTACTTCCTCGTTCTAAAGTACATCCAACTCCAACTTTTTATATCAACCCTCTCAATCTCTCGTTTCTGAGTTTTCGTCGTGTCATCATTATTCACGCACCTAGCTTTACAGAGTTTGTTTCCGCAACATTTATTCTCAGTTCACCTTGTATCTATCGTTTCATCAAATTGCAAACTGCCTGAAATTTTTCAATCATTTTTATAAGTTTACTGGAACATACCTGTCGTTTCAACAGACCAAAATATACAAACCATCATCCAATCCGATCTCAGCCTCACTCCTACCACAGCAACCTCTCCTATCTACTTTGATGTATGTAGTATGGATAATATGATTTGATGCAAGATTGAAATGCATTGTTTGGACAGCGAGAGTCCAAGAAATAAATTGAATTATTGCAAGAGTTGAAATATTATTACTTTTTTGGACAATGAGATCCCAAAAAACAATTTGAAAGAATGCAATGCAAATTTATAGACTATTTTAAGTCTATAAATACTGACAACTGATGTGAATAGTTTGATGAATTGAAGAACAACTGACTGCCATGAACAACCGAAGTCTCTCCAACACATAATAATGACTGATTTGGGAGTGTCTGTGACACAGTATCCTACTTGCCATTTAGATTGGCTACTACTTTAATTGATGTGTTTATTTCCTACTGTTTTATTATCTACTGCGTTAATTGTCACCTGCGCTGGTTGGGTACGGCGTTGATTGGCTACTGATTTTATTGGCCACTGCTTTTATTGTCAACAATTTTGATATCTGTTTTATTGATTACATATACTTTGTTTTTACCATTTGATTAAAGAAGCTATCTGCTGACATTTTCAAAGTTTGATACCTGTAATCTAAGTTATACATATATAGAATTTGTTTCCGTAGCAAACAACATAATATTCATTCATTATCGAATGGTTCGTTTCCAGCTTTAATTTAATTTACCATCATGGATACTACAGAAAACACATGGAATAGATATTGGTCCGTCTGAATCAGTTTTTACTTCTGATTCAATTAATCTTTCTGATTCTGCATTCAACAAATTCAATACGTCATGCTCGAATTGAATTGTGTTCATGTAGACAGTATTTTTTAAGGCTGCATACTCAAAAATTAATCAGATAATACGTACGAACATATTCATATCCTTTCACCGGCGTTATCATACTTAAGTTTTACACCTCCATGATTTTGCCTCAAAATAGTCACTAAGACAGGTCCTTCATGTTACGATATAATTCTAAGCCCTATCGCAGTCTTTCTAATTACGCCTCCTCCGGCGTTCGTCGCTTAAGACCAAGTCGTTCCTCTTGGCAATGTGGGCGCAGCTGAGCCATTCAAACCATGCAATATGTCAGACGACAAAAAGCTGCATCACCACAAAGAGCGATACCGGTCCTGCATCCTATAAGATTCGAACTTCCGATCAGTTAGTCCGTAGACCGTAGCTCTAACCAGTAGGCAAACTGTTCTGAACGGTGAGCGTGCGTTATTTCTCTTTTGATTTTATACGTGGTTAAAATTACAGTGCATTATTTACACCGACGTCATGTGGCTTCCGGCCGATAGTATACGACTGTGGGCATGGATTTTCTGCCAATTGCACATGGGCTTTTTTGGATCGGTCACCTTCGAAGCGGAAAAGAAAAAACCTAGAATTAATCTCCGCTGCCAAGAACACCGCGTCCATACCATCAACTCCCAATCTCCAATCTTCAACCTCCTCCACACCCTCTGCCACGACGCCCAGCACCTCATGCTCCGTACGGATTGATACTGAGGGAACTAGCATCATCTTCCTCCGGTT
>JAULBU010031032.1:0-16522 GCA_032358235.1 Odonthalia washingtoniensis
TCACTTAACATATGCAGCCCATACTTTAGATCTTTATTATCATGATTATTACTGTAAGCACTCGCATTGGAGTGGTAGAGTTAGTAGTACAACATAGGGAACCTGCGTACATTTCCCTACTTAAGCCCGAATGGCGAGTATTGGAATTCTGAAGTAAAAGAGGCAGAGATCTGCTCTTGTTGTGAATCGGCCACACGTATAGTCAACATGAGTACCCATGAATAGAAATTTAGAAATTTCCCAAATGTTCCTTTTCTCAAATAATTTAAATTATTCGAATTATTCAATAAAAATTATATATTTGTAAACGTTCGCCCGTGAATAATTCTTTCATTTGGGAAAGAAAAAGAAATAAATATTTTTCATTTCTGTTAAAATAAATAACTTGTCGTATTTCAAATTACCTATTTTTGATTTTTAAACAAATTAATTGATTTCTTCTCGAGGGTTCAATAAAATACCGAACTTGTCAAAATTCGTTAAAGATCTACACTTCTCCCTTCTTTAATTTCTGTTGTTCACCAAGTATACTTGTCGTCGACCTAGTTCTGCAATGAATGAGCTTTTCTTATCGTGAAAGTATGAATGTAACATGCCAAGTATATTGTCTTAACCGTCACCTTATAACTCTATGTTCAGCCATCCTGAGTTTTCTCATACGTCTATTATGAACCATCTTTTATCTCTATGAAGAGAAAGATTACCGGTTGCCCTATTTCCACAAATTGAAAACTTTTTGTGAAATTTGCTGATAAGGCAAAAATAAGATAACTATTGGCGCCGAATATCCGTAATACAGTCAGAAAATTTTAGAAATACTGCAGTGCATGACAGAAAATCTCAAAATTTGGTGTCGTGGTTGGCCGTATTTCTATTAAGTGACGTTAAAACTTTATTCTCGTAGGCCAATGAAATCATGAGGAGCTTTTGGAATTGAGATGTATGCCTCATGGAACCCATGATTGCCCTCCTCATCCAAACACCGCTTGCTTGATGTATCTTTCTCGCATTCTTCTCACAAAATCCACCGCTGTCTCAACCAAATGAAAACCGCGATGCCCATGCCTATCTCTCATTCTCTACAAACTACAACAAGCGAACGTCCATCTCGTCCATCACGAATCTTCATCTCAACGACTTAACAGTCTTCGAAATTCCGCTTCTTGTTTGCGCGGTGTACGCGGATAGTGTCTTCATCCCAACAGTTGTCTAAACCAGCTCCGTGCAGCTCACCTGTAGTATGAAGTGAGCGGTAACTTCGTCATTAAAATCGCTATCATCTCTTTCAGGGAGTGGGTTAATCGTTTTGGGATTTAGACAAAACCGGGAGGCATCATGAGGTGAGGCGCTTGACTGCGGAGGCACCAATACAATAAAGTATTCTCTGTTGTGTTGTGCGCCCCTAAATTTTGCGCAATAAATTAGAAAAGGTGGATAAAGTCAATACTTTAATATTTGCGAGTACCAATCATGTCCCTCACTCGTTTCAAAATTAAATACGGATATTTTGAATTTACCGTCAACCGGTAATCTTGCTGTAAGAATAAAATAATAAAATGTAACCAACTTTCCTCTTAAAACCTAGGTTTATTAGAGAAAACAACACCATTACACTTATTCTACACAAACTTGGAATGTATGTCGTACCATGTTGCTACGTGTTTCGAGTCAAGAACAAATACCCAAAAGTTCGAATCGTCGACAAAGGTATTCGTCAGGTGCATGGGGTGGATTATAGTGAAACATATGTACCTGTTGTAACAATTACAGAGCTCCGTGCTTTCCTTGACCCTGTTTCGCAATTAGACTTAGAATGCGATCAAATGGACTTCATCACAACATTTCTTAATGGTTATCTCGAAGAAGAAATAGTTATACAAGTTCCCGCTGCATTCAAACATCCCTTAAACTCAAACTTGGTATGTACACTTCTAAAGGTACTCTATGGCCTAAAAGAATCACCTAGAAAATGGTGTTCTAAAATCAGGTTTTTTTCCGTCGAATAACAAAAATTTATAAACTGCCCATATCCTTTATTTATACTTCAAAAACGAAGAAAATGATATTAACATTGTTATATATGTGGACGACCATTTAATTGCTGGGAGCAAAAGAGGCACAATTGGTAAAATCAAATCTGTCCTCAAGAATCGATTCAAGATGATAGACCTTGGTCGTGCTTGGTCCTGCCTAACACTTCCTTGAGATAGACATTAAACGCAACAGAGCTAGCAGAATACCGACTATTTCTCAATACAGCTAAATTGGCACAGTTCAAAACCAATTCTACATGTCCAACTACGAAACAGTGTCAACTCCGATGGAGTCCTCTTCCGATAAAACGCAACAGAACTGACTTGATGAGATTGAATCCCCTTAAAATCAACCCTTATTGGCACGTCATAGGCAGTTTAATGCACCTACGTATTGTAACGGGCCGATACATCGCGTTTGCAGTGGAAACATTACCTCAGTACTGGAAAAAACCTCGCCAAAAACCTTGGAATGATGCTAAGCGAGATCTACGCTATACCACTAGAGATCTGGGAATTTCCTATGGGATGGACAACTCGCTCATCTCGATTGGTTGACTCTGACAGTGTAAAAAAGAATTGTGCCACATCAGTGATGTGACGCAATGATTCTTTACGGGTATGGTCACTTTGAACTCAGTTTTTGAGCCTAAAGTACTTGTCATGATTCTGTCACAATGACACGCTCCGTCATTTAACCGTTTTTTGCGCGTCTGTCGATTGGACATGTAGCCACGTGCAGTGTCTTACAGTACGTCTCATTCCCCGCCGACCGGCAGAAAACGAGAACTACTTATAAGTAGTCTTATAAGACAATCGGACGAAGGAAAACCACCTTGACTTTGAATAATTACAAGAACTCCCAAGACTGAATTGACCCCTGAAACTTGCATTTATTGATCAACCACGAATCAACTTCGGCTCGACAATACCCGATCCTTTCTTTTGCAAGTCGATCGGCCTCGCCTTACAAACGACGTAACGCACCAGTACCCACCAACCGCCTCTACTCGGTTACCGATTCTCACCACTTTAGAGCATCTCCACCAATAAATCCAAAACGCTGTCCAATTATTTTTTTTTGATTAGCTTAAGAAAACGGCTCTCACCAAAAGAATCTAATGGAAAATGAAAATCTAAAACCACTGAGTTGGATTGGATTTTGCACGGACAAGATCCAAAAAATCCCGAATTGGATCAAGTTTTTAGCTGATCCAACATAAAAATCCAAATAAATTTGCGAGGCTGACAGTGCTTCTTCGGTACACCTGTAGTACATGCAGGTTTTTTGGGATAGGTTAACCCAGCTACGAGGTTGAACGGCAGCAACTGTCTCAGAAGCAACGATCAAACGTAGAACGGCACCATCTGCAACAAAAAGATAATCATATTCAGCAATACATCCAACCGGACACCAAGAAGCGAGTATATTCGGACGTAGTACGCGATGAGGGACGCGACGGGTTCGAGTGCAATGGAAAGTCTATTTTCCATAATGGCTGTAGTAGCTGCATCAGAAGATCCGATAAACGGCGTTGGGAAGAAACTACCAGTATTTCAAACCGAAATAAAATAACGATAAGAACAATTTGTTGACGAAGCTTGCACTCACCGATCCCATGTGTACCCACTTCGCAACAGCCATCTACGCCTCCCCTTGCGTCGTGCACTCCTCGAGAAATTGTTTCGCCATGCCGCGCGTATGTTGATATTTTGGTAATAAAAGTGGCGATTATGAAAGATCCGGAGGCAACCCCGGTACGAGATATGTAAAAACTATAAAAACATACATGGCATGGCTATTCATATTTCGAGGTACCAGAAATCACACAACCTCCGGTTTACTGTCGTCATTTGGCTTTCACACGGGCGTGGGAACTATAAATAATCACTCCAATATATTCTAACAATTGCATTTGCTTTTCTTCACTTTTTCTAAGCCAATTAAATTTATACAGGTGGTTACTGTCAACAAGTTATATTTCATGTTGCATCTACTAGTAGAGATGCTCTTAACATCATAATTTTTGATCTACTACTGATAGCCATTGAGACTATTAACCATCTCAGTTTCCTCCCTCCTTCCGGATTCTGTTCTGGACCTACGGAATGAAAGTCTCCGCGGCCATCATCAGCCACGTCATCTACAACGTTTCAACCTTCTTTTCTCCCCTTTCGGTGTAGTGCAACTTCCAAACTAGTTACTCAAAACAAAGGGCCTCGAACTCCCTTAATTTACTTTTACCTCCTCTCCTGTAGAACATCCCACTACATCTGATTGGGGTGGTTTCCTCGAGAGTTGTAAATTGACGGAGCGTTTCGTCTTCTTATCACTTGTAGAGCTGTCTGTTGGAGAACTAAAAACAGACAGTCATTGCAACATCTACTTGTGGATGTGGAACTTTATACATCTCATCATGTTCCACCGCAAAAGAAGCCATTTGTCTATCTCGCTTGCTTGCAGAAATCTCGGGAAAAAATCTCCAACCCAGATTACCATCTTAGTATACAACGACGGATCCATATCATCTTCAACAGAACCTCCATAAAGCAACGCAACAATCACATTGACATGTGCTATCACTTCGTGCGAGAAGCGGTGTCCCCATAAAAACTGAAATTTGTGCAAGCAATCAATATTTAGCCAATCTGCTCGCTAAAACAATACACCAAGTTGCATTCGAAAAACACTGCACGCTATTCGAGCTCCGATTAATGGATCATAATTATTCCTAGGTCTAGGAGGCATATTGTACACCAAGTATACATGGCGTCGGCCTAGTACTGTAATGAATGAGCTTCATTTACCGTGAAAGTACGAATGTAACATGCCAAGTGTATGGTCTTAACCGTCACGGTAAAACTCAATTTTCAGTCACCCTGATTTTTCTCATACGTCTATATGAACCCTCTTTTATCTCTATTAATAAACAGTAACCAACTTTCCTATTAAAACCTTCTAATAATTTTGAAAGAAAAATAATGGTACACTTCTCACCTAATGAGCTGTATTTACTTCTTTTAAACAAAACAATATAACCCTCATAAGGCTTGAGAACACATTTTTAGTGATGTTAATTGCCATGATGTTAAAAATTAATAATATTAGAAAAGGGATGAAAGCGTGAGAAACAGGAAGGGTAGCATGAAAACATTGTTTTGGAACAATTAATATATTTAGTAATTTATTAGCAAATTTAAAATTCATTTTTGGCTTGAGTAATAGAATGATCTTCTTGTACGGTCTTAAAATGAACATAAGCTATTATTGTGCAATCTTCTACCCATCCTAGGCTATAGTTTCCGTAGATATGATTCTACACTGGAAATGGTAGTCCAATCCCTAAAGAAAATTCTGCGACTTCTGAGAAATGAGATTGACGGTCCTTCAAAGCAGTTTCAAACCCTAGAAATTTGGTATGGTTCTTCTTTATGTTATCAGCTCCGGACAATGTTAACAAATTTTTATTTACCATCATCAGCATTATCGTAGGTGTCAATTCGATGGTTTTTTACTGTTTTTGGTCCTCCCAAAAGTTTTTGGTGACCTTTCTTTGGTTGTCAGCACAACGGACGAACTTTCCAATGATCAATCGATTCTAGATCCATACGTCTTGAATAGCTGCCTTAACTTCTCAATATTGTTGTGATTCCAATACACTTTGACGACCTAGGAACGACTGATTAGATCATACTTTTCAATCAGAACCATGACTGAAGGCAATTAATTTAACGAATTCAATTCGAATTTTAAATATCAACATTCTTCGTGAAAATTATGATCATTCCTAGCACACGGCTGTCAACTTCATTTCCATCATCAACATGGAAATATGCCAGTGAACCACCACTGGTAGTTATTCCACAGCGCCTCATATTCTTCACAGTGCACTTCCAGCGAGCTTCAAAGAAGATGAGACGCGTGGAAGTACAAACCTACCAATTTCAGGTACTGTTTCTTTTGGCCTTCTTACATTGCCCATCTACAGGATAACAGGTCCAATATGGAATGATAAAAACAATAATCGATACGGAAATATTAAAACTGAAGTCCATTTTATTGATACTGTACCATCAAAGTTGATCGTGGGGATATGGTACGAAGTTAAGAGCATGTTGGTAAGGAAGGCAATAATTGTCTTGAAGATGGAATGTAATAGTTGTAGGTGACGTTTTTTGCTTGTGAATATCAAATAGTAATAATAGTTGCTGCTCAGTACTATCTACACTGAGTTAAATGCACATAGTCTCATATATTTATGTTCCAAATTCAAAAACATTTAAAGAATCGACATTTTCAGCAGGAAGAGGATAGTGAAAGATATCGAATCATCGTGATTCGAAAAATTATAACGTCTTCTTCCGAGACATTAGATCTCCTTCTAAATATACATGATGGATATTTAGAAGGAGATCTATTGTCTGGGAAGAAGATGCTCAAATTTATGTCAATGTTCGCATTGTATTGAAGTAACAATGGGCTCAATAATTTCCAGAAGTTAGTAGGGTCTAATACTTATATACAGTAGCACGGGGTTAGTGGGAATTTTTACTGCTGATGCACATATGAGAATACTGCAAAAAACTCAAGTAAAACAAATACGGCTTATGATTTCAAAGTGGTATGAACGGGTGGTACTTCGATCTGTTTAAGGTAAACAGGTTTGTCGGCCATTTGGTAACAGTAGAATGATTATGGATCACTAGGTGTAAATGACTTAATAATTGTACTATTTATAGTTTATAAAATGGCGATGAAGTTGAAAAAGCAGCTGAGCTGAACAAATAAACAATTACAAATTTTTAAAAAGGCAATCTAAACAATAATGATAAATATTAGCGTAAGCGCATCTTTACCGGTCCATCTATCTGAATTATTTTTTGATTGTTGGGGATAGAAACCAATTTGGTGATTTACCGGTCAATTTCAATTTTTAATTTTTCGTAAAATTTTCAGATACGTTTCAGACTGAGACCGTATTTATTAAAATATACAATACATCTCAAACGAATCTGAAACCCTTTCTGGAATGGAAAAAAAGAACGGTCAACTTGTGAATTCATCGAAATAGCTACTTTTCCACGAACGGAATGAATCCCTTTTCCAACCGATCACGTTTGGTGGCAACCTATGCATTCCGTCAACTTTCTTCGACTTATTTAAGCACTGATATTCACCCAATCACTCACACGTTCCCTTCTTTTCTTCATCAAATTCAACAATACAACAAGGATGGGTCGGGAATGGGATCGTCTGCAGAAGAATCAGCTGATCTTGAAAAATCATGGGTCTACACCAGCGAAGATCCTGTTTTGAGAATCGACCAACCGTCGGGTCGATTCAATGAGAGTATGTTCAAAGATTTTTGCAAGCATGCACCACAACCTGCATTACCACGGCAGTACCAAGGGCGAAGATCAAAGTCCTGTCGATCGAAAATCGATTAAATGTTCCCGGATTGTCAAAAGTTTAGAAAAGCACTCATATTTATACTCTCGCATTCAAACCAACTTGTGTTTCTGAAGATCAAATTATTGCGATGGTGATCGCCAAACACCTCAAAAAGAGAGAAAAAATGTCATACGATGCAAAATATTTCCCACACGAGCAGTGGATTAATCATCTTTCTTTTAAAATTCTACGGAAGCATCCAAAGTTTCGACTTGACATTAACAATCACACACATAAAAATATCAATGACAGTAATAGTCCTCCTGAAGAATCAAAAGTAGAAGAACCAATACCGGATTTTAATCCTGTGGTACAAGCAGTTCAGTCGCCTTATTCACGTCCACCGTCTCCTCCTCCGAGCTCACTAAATTTAGGTGTGGAAGAGAAACCATATAGTGATGAGGGTAATGAAGGTGTGAGAGGTGGACATGTTGGCAGAAAGAGAGCAAAAAATATTTGAAACAAGAAAAGCAGGTGGATATGGCATTAAATAATGCCGCATCAATCGCAGAATCATTAAAACGGAAGACTAATCTCATGGAAGAGAAAAATGCTATCTTGTTGTTTTCAGAAGAGGATGATAAGACGGAAGAAGAAAAAAAAAGAACGAATGGATTTCATTCATTTTAAGCGCAGAGAATATCTGAAACGAGTTCATGCTAATATGAAATCATCCGACGAATCATCCGACGTGAATTCAGGTCATTCCTTTTCTGGTACGAACGATGAATTTTAAATACCATTAATTTGTCCCCATTCCGACCATAAATGTTGCACTAAGTCGTGCTTCAATGAAAATTTTGCAACTTCATCAGTGATGCATTTTTCTTTCTTCATAACTGTCAAATCCCATTGCGTGCCAGTTAAAGGATCAGTATTTGTTTCATCAATGTATTTCCTTGTACACCAATTAAACGGAATCTCGGCCCCATTCACGTCAATGAAGTGACTTCTATTAACTGCATTATTTGCAGAGTTCCATAATTAACTGTCATATCCATCCCTCCTTGCTTGAACGATCATATTATGAAGTATTATTGCCGTCTTCATTGTGTTCACTAGGGTGTCTTTATTCATGAACATACATGGTTTGGACAGTATACGCCAAAGTTGTAGTAAAACACCGAAGGCTCTCTCTACCTCTTTTCTCAATGCCTCTTGGGCTGCTGCAAAGTGCTTGTACTTTTTTTAATTTTCTTCTGCAATTGTACTAATGAATATCACCCACTTCGGGTATATTCCACCAACTATATAGTAGCACTGATTTCGAGTCCTATTATTAACTTTTTATTGAAAATTGGAAGTAGCTCCTTCCAATATGCTCTTCATTATAGTAGATGAATCAAGTATGTTAATATAGTTCATACTTCCTGGATGACCATAAATACATCCCCATACTCAAAGTTCTGCATCAGCGATTTCATCCAATACCACAGTGGGATTCTTTTCCTTGCCTTTAAACTGTCCGCCCAAGCCATGGGGCAGTTTTCCCATTCCCAATGCTGGCAATCCCGGAATCCGATGCATCCTGGGAAACCGCGGTTTTAATTGATCATCATGATCCTTTTTAAATAAGATTCAGTCGGTAGTTGAAGATATTCTGCAGAAAATAATTTCACAATTTGTTCAATAAATGACAGAAATGTAGCACGTACAGATGTTTCTGATATTTCGCATAGTTCGCCAGTTTGATCGAAACTCATTTCGTATGCCATCAAACGCAATTCACAAATTAAACGTGTTTTTGGGTGTATACCTGACCGTCCAGTTGCATTTTTTCTCATTTTAAATACACCGTATCTACTGATAGTACGTTCTAGTCTTTCAAATATTGACCTTGGAATTCTGAACCGGCGCTCAAAGTCGGATTCAGAATAGACGCATTCGTCTTTGAAATACTGCCTTTCAAATTTTTTGTGCGCTTCTACAAATTTATGATCTTTTCTGGGTAGTCGACTCCTTCGACCGATCGGAGAACTGTTTGCACCCAACAAGTCCTTCGAAACCCCCGGTATCGTCCCCTTCGATATTTGCATACATAGGCATCCATCGTCCAAGTCGTCGTCGTCGCTATCGTTAAAGTTGATGTGTCTTCGCATACTGGATTGTTTTTTTGACGAACAAACAATGAGACTTGCGTAAATTACCGGTAATGTTGACCGCAATAAAATCAAAATAAAATAGGGAAAAAATAGAATAAATTTTACAGTATCAGATGAGCAAATAATTAACTCCCACGTCTCATTATTTCTGTAATTTTTTCATCTCTTTTCTTTCAGATAGATTGACCGGTAATCATGCACTAACCTAACAAGTAAACAATTATAAAGTTTTTAGAGAATTGTTCATAGACTTCAAATAGTATATGAACATTGTGCATTAAATCGAACCCCATCTACATTTCATCATTGTCGCCACTAATAATTCCATCATCTCTTGTATTCGATATCCGATATCTGAAATATTTGTCATTCTGTTTAGGGCTAACATCGTCTTGTACATCTCAATTTTTGTTTACCTCCGATAGTCCGTCTTCTATTATTGGTTCCAGATCTTTTCCTAAACTAATCCGATTCTGAAGCAATCACCCAAACTTGCTCTCGTAATGCGTAACTACACACTACATACTACTGTCTTAATACAGGGCTAAAAGGTTCAATATAACCCTCCTCCGATGGTTGCCACTGATCACTCTCCTCGTCAACTAGATGCAATATCGTTACTCTTAGGCTGAGACGGCACGCCACGCATTTCAAATTCAATCCAACCGACATTATTTGTGGGATAACGCCTTACAAAATTCTGTAATTAAAAATGAAAAATGGAAATCCAGTAATGCAGAATTTTGATTTCAGAAATTTAATTGCAGAATGTTGAAGTATACACTGAACTGATTGGTGTAGTGACTCGATTTTGTACAATCGACGTCGTGGATCGTACTACACGTGTTAGGATGTAATGCAGTCTATTCAAATATGGAATGACGCACACCTGTATGCATTTAGAGAGTGTTAGTATTAGTTTTATCAGGAACGTACTGTAGTGTGAGGTGTGTGCAGTTAGAGGGGTCGTGCGTAGGTTAGAGAGTGGAGGAGACGGATGGGGAGTGCATGAGGGAAGATAGGCGAGGTCAGCGATATAGGTCTGTCGTGCTAACTGACTACAGTTGGCAGGGGTTGTAGGAATAGCGGGAGGTTGTAAACAAGGTTGTATAGTTATACAACCTTGTTTACTTGATAAGTGCCTGAGTGACTACACACCGACAGTAAAAACAAACTTTTAGTATCTTATTGTAGAGTAAAAACTAAAGAGAGAAGAAATAACAAAAGGGGAATGTTGCCAACGGCGTTCTTACACGGGAGAAGAATGCCGAATGCTGATACGGAGACAGAAGATCCTGGCAGGCAGAAGGTTTGAATGTAAGCCAAGATATCCACACATGTATAGACGTAGGTATTCGAATTTAAGCCAAGATATCCACACGTGTACAGACGTAGATAGCTAGGTCGTAGGTGGAGCCAGTTACTAATATAGCAGCATTTAGTGCGGGTATTGGTTATGATGAGGAAGGATCTGAAGTCCAGTTCGACACAGAAAACTTTAAGGACCGCTATATTTGTTTTTCAGCGGTCAACAGCAGAAAGAAGTGCATTTAATGAATGGGCCAATAGGAAGGCGACAAGCAGGATGTAATAAAAAGATCTTTTGTCTGATATAATTTCTGATATGAATAATTGTAATATTGATTTCAATCAATAATACGATTTGTCTCAATCAGATATTTCTGTTTGTAGGTATAGAAAAAGTGAAGTAAGGGGAAAATTGTATGGATGGGCATGCGATGCCCTTGAAGTTCACCAAAATTATTACTTTGTTCCAAAAAAAACTACTGTCCGACTGAGTGGGTCTTTACGTAAGAAAAGCACCAAAACGAACGAGAACCGCTGTGGAACGATGCAAGCACCATTCCGAATTCTTGCGCGTCCCCTTCAACGAGAAGAAGGGGAAAGCTTGTTTACAGCAGCAATGTCTGGCTTACAAGCAGATGAAGACATAAATAATTTACAAAGCGCGGCGCCGTTACCACAACGGGATGAACAAATTTTAATAATAAACAATTTATAGAACGCGATACACGCAGTGCCGTCACCATAACGGGAAGAACACAATTTACATGTCACGACTACATCTGTGCCGAGCAGTGATGACAAATTTATATCACGACATACAGAATCTGCAACACAGAAAATAGACAAAAGAATTTAGTTAATGACGCCGTCGTCACTGGACGAAACTATTACGATTGTAGAACCAAATGCACTAACTGGCGAAGAAATGAACGGACTCGTAAAAGCACTTAAAGCAACTAATGCAATTCGCCTCAAAAAGGACATGAAAAAGAGGTAATTGCAACACGAATCTATGAACTGAATGTACCATTGAACGCCTATTTTGAAATTATGCCGTATCTACATGACACCGATCACCACCTACCCGAAATTGTATTGAAGGTGTATCTGTGTCCTGCAATAAATTTCCACGTCAGTATGGAAGGAACTGGGAAAAAACTGGTATAGACAAATGAAGGAACATACAGGAAGAGAAGTGGATCTGAAGGTACAACCCTACAAAAAGTACGCCTATTCGAACATCAAAGTTACCTCGTCGCGTGGATTTTGAAACTTCATAATTCGCGCATATTTTACATGTCCGGGCAGACCCCCGCATGCTCGTTGCACGACACAAAATTTAAATGTGTATAACACGTCATTAATTGGACATCTAACCCGCTGATTCATGGGACGAGAACTTTTTCTCCTTTATTTAATGATGAAAATTACAAACTACCCGTTTTCGATCGACCTGCCGGTGGAATTACACGTTCAGATATCACTTGTATTGATCCAGCTACATTTATATGTCATCGTGACTCTTATTTCTTGAAGTCTAGATTCGCAAAATTAAAATCCCTGTACGTCACTGGCGTCATTCGTTATGAGGCAAGTGGGCAGGGTGACCTAGAGACGTTTAAGAATTTTGCACAAGAAAAATTCTATATCATGTATACTCACTATTTTGTGAAGAAATACCCGATTCTTCAAGCGATGATAACAAGATCCGTACCCCGTGAATCGCAAGTAGAGGAGGGTATTAATGAGGAAAGTGACGGTGAGGATTCGTTTCGTCGTAAACGATATTAGGGTGGACCGAGGAGAGAATCCGCTAATTCCAGAGAGATAAGAATCAGGGAGTTGGAGAGCCTTAGCTCTCCTCCCCAATTTTACATACGGACCGTACGTCTAAATACACGCAAGATGAGGAACTTAAAATGTTAAAGACGGAGACTAAAGACGCGGAGGGAACGGAGTTTTGAAGTATATTAGAGTCAATCGAAAAGACTGAGAAATGCGCGACAATGCCAGAACTGAACAGCAGAAAACATTTATGATATTTTACTTCAAAGTTTGATGTCCAAACTTAAGGACACTGTCTAGATGACGATAGTCTCACAAATTCTAAACTTTGTAAAGGTTGAGCATTGCGGTCTCTAAGGGACGATTTCGGTCTATTTCTTCGTCTATCGTGAACTATGTTCGTTTCGGTATGCAAAGGTTTTGGAGGTAGATTGCAGGTTCTCCAGTCACGGCGCTGTCATCGTGATTGGTGTAGTACCACGCTGGAACACGTAATGTGGTGCTCCCCACAATAATTTTGTGTTTTCATGCAGTCTCCCCTACTCTCCTGTCCGTCATTTTTCGCTTCACCTTCCATCTTTTTGACACGCGTTTCTCCTTTTCCCTCTTCCCCCAGTTGTCATTCTTACACACCTGTAGGCTTTGGTCTACATGTCTGTAAGCACCACCAGTTTTTATTAAATAAATACCGTCGTGTAGGCGCCAATTTTTCACCAATTACACGGCCATCTTTTCTCTTGTAACTACTGGACCCCCAACCTTCGCCTCAATCGTAACCAACCATCTCGAATCAAACACCAGATCACCGTACAAACTGGCGGGACGGAGACGATTCTCCAGTGCTTCCCCATGTGCGCACCTCCGAGACGCTCCAATGGTTTTATCGAAACACTTTATCTTTTCTGACGCTCCACCCTCGCCTCCGCGACTGTGTTACAGTCCACCGTCGTTCCAAGCCTTTCTTCCGCCCTGCCACATCTTCTATCGACCCGGTACGCCCCAATCCAAGCTGACTGGGATACTACAATTTGGTGGGCATTCCAGAATATCATACGGTCCATTCTTAGAGATATATTTGTGCAATTTTCAGTACATCATTATAATTTTTGTTGTAGTCCTTACGGCGAATGTTATAGGTGACTATAAAATTCCTCGACTGCTCACCAATATTCCAAAAGTCTATTCGACTACAATACGGTACAATGAATGGCAGAAAATAAATTAGACCCGCTCCGGCGTCACAGTCCTGGAGTATGGTGTAATCAATGGTCCTGTGTTACTTCATGCGTCGTTGCCGACGATATTTGCCCAAAATGGCAAAAGAAATTGTGGTAGTACGTCGTGTAACGTTGTTCCTTCTGTTTCTGTAGCGCGGTTAGTGCTGCTGACATGTTTTTTAATCACGAATAAAAAATTATAATCGGCGTTAACTGCAGCTTGTACTACAATTACAAAACATCCCTTCCTATTGTAGTACTTGCGTGGATCTTCAATTTGATCTGATCTTTGTGTCATAATTGCCACAGAATTTCCGTACAGCTACAATACTGTTTAGCTGCGATCGTCGCATATTTCTAAATTTCTCTGATTCTTCACGACCACTCGTCTTCATTTATTGGTAATTTTAGGTTCCGTAGTTTTGAGTTTAATACATCAATAGATTGATGAAATGTATAATAAACTGTAGCCTTTGAAACCCCATACGGCCATGACACATCGAGATACGATTTGGCTCCTAAAATCCTGGGCGGTATCATAAGCATTATTTCCACAGATAAATCTCTGTTCTTATCGGCGTCTTTTTTCTGCGTCAGTTTGCAATAAGGGCGATCAAATCTCGTAACGTAAGAAACTGTTTGTATGTCATTTGGTACATACGGTGGAACTCGGATGCCGTCAGTCCAGCATACTGTTCGTTTCGTTGAGGTTGAACTTCTTTCGTGCCTACACCGGTCCCTTTAATTGGGACTTGGTGTGCACGATGTCTTCAAATATTTGTTTAACAACTTGTTCAATTATCATAATTAGTACAGTTCGTCTTTTCTTGTTAATTATTGCATTTTTTCTCGTTGGTGCTGTTAATAATTTGGGTGTTCATAATGTCGACTTGCTCGCCACAGTCCGTCCCTTCCGTCCCCTAATTCCCATCCTCCCCGAATTTCTCTCATCCTGAAGTAACACTAGAATTGTTCCTTTTCTATTCATCGCTTTCGCTTACTTGCCTGCTCCCGCGTAAAACAGGGAGTTTCGGTTCTTCCACATCACTTTTCTATTTTAATTGTAACAGTACGATTTGAATTAAAAATTCAAGTTGTTACTCGTTACCTGCAGAAAAATTAATTTTCGATTTTGACGCGATTTTCCAGTCCCCCTCCTTTCTTATAGAACGCGCCATTTTTCTACACTACCCTCAACAAAAAAATTGGAGCTGACCTAGAAAAATTTTAAAACCCTATATCCCTAGTGTTTTTACGTCTAGTTAAATCGATGCAAGAGGAACCCCAAAATTTTGGTGTTTTTGAAACGTCAACTGAAATTGACATTTTTCTACAAATCCGTGCAAAATAATTGAAAATAAATTCAGAAACGGAAGGAAAAATTGTTCATGATTCATTGTAATGAAAAATGTAACGGAAACGATTGCATCATAAAAAAACTTGCATCCAAAGAAATAGAAATGAATGGTGTGTATGAATTGAAAACTACACGACTCTATAGAAATGAATGATGTGTATGAATTGAAAACTACACGCCTCTATTTATAACGGCAGGTTCCTGCACACAGACACACAACACAATTTTTTCCACAAGCGGCTTCGACATGTTCTCCATCAACCAAGAAATAACGGCGACTGGAGCGAAGCGTGGAAGGGGAGGTACGAGAGGAACGGGTCGCGGGTGTGGGGATGGGCGTGGTCGTGCGATCGGACCGAGAGGAAGAGGTGTAAGGGGTGGCAGCACAAGAGGCAGGAGGGGTATGCGCTCGGCAAGTATTCATTCCGACATTGTCGAACGCTGGGAAATAAAGAATGTGATTTGACCACCCTAACCGACGATTAAACGTTCAGTGGAGGGTTGTTGGACGAAAGGGCAAGACGCTACGCGAGAACTGTGGTATGTAATCTAGGGGTTGAGCTACAGGCAAAGAATCTACCAGAAGAAAATTCATCATTTGTGGTGTTGTTCGTTGAACCAGTGGCACAAAGGTGCCTGGAATGGATGAATGAAAAGATCCAAGTGCACAACGAGGAATCTGAGCATGTGTCAAAGTCGGGATTCTACCGATTTCTCGCCGTATTTCTGAGTTCACACACGGCTGGGTACTCTATGAAAAAAACAGTGCAAGACCTTAATGCGCATGGCGTAACGCAGATATCGACAGTTGATATAATACGTTTCATCCTATCCCGTATGATGGAATACTCTGTTACATCTAGAACTGCAGAAGCAGATGGTGCATGGAGTGCTCAACGGGACGCAACGCATCACTTCGGTGAATTTGAATCGATTGCATTCCGCGACGGTAAGAAAATATTTTTGGTACCACTGTACCAATTCTTAACGCTTGATGATGACGTGTTTGGAACGCGTGCTGCAGACAATCAAGTAAAAAGCCTACGTTCAAGGAAAGCTGACATTGAAGGGCATACTGCAGACTCAATTGAAGATGCCCTTTTTCGTGTTACTCTTGACCTAAGATTCCGAAGAAGGGGTGACAAACTGGTAGACGGTGTCAAAAAGCTTGTTGGGCGTCTTCTGGAAGGTAGCGGGGAGATGGCACTTAATACAGCGATTATGACGGCCGATAGGGGGTATGGAAAGGAGGA
The DNA here is from genome assembly GCA_032358235.1 of Odonthalia washingtoniensis. Lineage (NCBI taxonomy): Eukaryota > Rhodophyta > Florideophyceae > Ceramiales > Rhodomelaceae > Odonthalia > Odonthalia washingtoniensis. The sequence goes on from JAULBU010031032.1 coordinate 16,508, forward strand.
AGTTGTTGACACATT